>CAJQZM010039200.1:2428-27520 GCA_907164665.1 Colias nastes | reverse complement strand
GTGCTGTTTACGGATGTATTTCATCAGAAAAACGCGAATTTTTTTTTACGTTAGTCACAAATGTGCCAACCATAAAGCGTTAACACACACATTTGCAGTCTCTACAGTGTGACTGTCAAAACGATCATTTTGTATGGAGTGTCCGGGGTGTGGTAATACTAAACAGTGCGTTGACACATCAAATGTTGATCATGTCCTGTGAATATTCCTCCATTGTATAAAGTTCTCACTATTGAAGAAAGATTGCGCAACACAACAATGTAAAAACTACGTTAATCTTTACTTGTTACAAGCTAAAATTCAAACGCAAGAGAAATGCAATAAATCCTATTATTTCTATAATTACGGTAGTTCATGTGATACCTTATAATACAATTAAAATGGACAATAATTTATATTTTAAGAACCTAAATACGATAGAATAAAACATAGTTTTTACGTGACATATATTTAAGCTAGAAAAGGTTTATAGATTTCATTTCATATAATATTATCATATTGTATAAGTAGAATCATATGATTGACACACATTTATTAGCAAAACAAACAATTTCCTACAATAACAATACTTTCCACTACAATAAAGTGCTGAAAACGTATTTTATATCTATGTCAAAATTATAATGATATGACAAAAATTTAAATATTTTGTTGATCGTGTAAGTTCAAGGTCCAAACTATAATTTTATAATAACAGAAAAACAGATCTTATTAACATCGATATTAATACTTAAAGTTATGTCACAGATTATTAAAAATAGTTACTAGGTACTTATGTATTTTTGCGGCTTCTTGTAGGTTACTAATCTATACTAATCTATACTAATATTATAAAGCTGAAGAGTTTGTTTGTTTGATTGTTTGTTTGTTTGTTTGAACGCGCTAATCTCCGAAACTACTGGTCCGATTTGAAAAATTCTTTCGGTGTTAGATAGCCCATTTATCGAGGAAGGCTATAGGCTATATATTATCACGCTAAGACGAACAGGAGCGGAGCAATGCGGTTGAAACCGCGGGGCACAGCTAGTATTAAATATAGCAGTAATGCAACAAATATATTTACAGGTATAATACATTTTGTCTATGTAGTCGAGTAATAAAATATTATATAAACAAGTATGTATTATTTAATATTTCAAATACAAAACACATGTGAGTCATTAGTTCGACTAATTAAAACCTTGTTTGGACAAGTGTAGGACAATGTTAAACCAGCTTATATTATCACTAGCTTTTAGATCGCGGGTTCGGACGTGAATTAAACATTTTCTTACTATAGCCGTTTGCAGTTCCTTATGTTTCCACGATAATATTTACTTCTTCAAGGTATGAGCTACATAATTATGTACAAAGCTATTTCAGAGGTTTTTGTCATGAAAAGTTGTTAAGAATATCAAAATAAACTACTAAAAATATTATGTACCTAGACCATTTTAGACAAAAGGGTAAAGGAACTAATAAATTAGGTTTTCAATCCGTTTTCTAACATTGTTTCATGTAGGTTTATCCAATATTATCGATTTCGAATTGCAGTTATTGAGCCATCCTTCCGATTTCTGTAATATAAAATTGATGTGTTAATATATGTATACGTATACATAATAAAATAGTCATAAACTCTACTACTGTTAATGTTATTCCTAAGTATCAATAGTTTCACGCAAACACATGGTCTTCGTATTAAATGGATACGTCGCGAACAGTCAATTCTTCGGTTTCGGTTGAATAAAAAAAATATAATTCAGTTGCGCAAGGCTTAGCATGAGAACATTATTATTTAGAATCTAACACGCGATACAATCTGCATCTTACTTATAACACCTGAATACAACACAGCATTGTCATTACACACAGCCACTTACCTGACCTACGTCCACAAAAACTCAAGACGGTTTCTATTTTCCATTTAAAAACGTTAAAAACATCGGTCCAGCTTACACAGCGCGCGCATGGCACGGCTTGGTACGGCGCACGCACACACGCGCGTGCCTACACACACAAGCGTAGCTACAGTCGTATGGCACACAACTTGAATTAATAATCGTGCTATGGAACTAAGAACTGCTTATAAAAATCTCTCATCAGATAAAAGAAATATGTCGTTTTACCGGTATTCTATAGAAAAATATTTTTTTTCTTATTGACCTTGATACAGTGGAAAATATAAATCGTAATAGGACAAATAAAAATCTGTCTAACTTTAAATATGAACTACCTACTTGCTCCCAAAAATACAGTTGATTATAATATGAAAAATATGACTGAAACTGCATCGCGTCAATGCCCTATGAAAACAATAGCAAAACTTATTTTCATTGAGTTATGGACAATATTTCTTAGTGCGGTTCAGAAGAAAATTTACTTGAATTTTATAGCCTATTACAAATATGTTTTGCTAATACATATAAACACAAAGTATTGAACCGATTACGATGAATTCTTTCCTACAGATAAGACCTTGAAGAAGACAGGAAACTTTTTGTCTCAAAAACAAAACAATACAGTACAGTGAAACAAACACGTGGAAGCGAGACACGTTTGAGTTTCAAACGACGCAAAATAAACTAGTTTTTGTATTAAATTTCACAATATTAGTATTAGCACAGGTATTAGTATAATGGACCGTACATCATTGGAAATGTGTCTGTGTGTATTGAATTCATTAATTTGCTAGCTATTTAATGGATCAAAGAATACTTGAAATAAATACTTATATGTACATATAAATAAACATTTTACACGTAGCAATTAATGTTTGAATCATAGTTTTATTTCATTCCGAGTTTATTGAACGTGAAGATATACACTATTTCATAAAAACTGATGTAGGTACTGTATATTACAGTCCCAAGCCTGTAAATTCAACGCAAATTCTGGCAAAACGCTAGAAACAGAGCCTACTAATAAAGTTCATTCTACGATGAACTGCTATAAACACGAAATTTGTGAAAAAAGTTACTTTTCTACGTAATATCTACTGATCGGATCTGAATGAGATCTAGCACAGAGATAGATTATAGTTGGATTTAGAACATGTGCCATTATACAATATACCTAGGCAATAGGTATTTTTTTTACGATAAACTATAAATAAAACAGGATCTAATATTACAAAAGTTGATACCGATGGTAATTAATTACTCGGTAAGTAATAAAATCAAGATGGTATAAGTTTGTAAAATCCCATTTATCTTATAGTTCTATAGAAGTTAAATGAGCTGTCTATCGTATCGCGTATTCGACAATAACTCAATCTCAGTAATACTTTAATTAATTAAGTTGGCTAGAGTTAAATAATAGCTAATATTTTTGTTTATCTGATAAAAACACTTGAACATCTACACTAATATTATAAAGCTGGAGAGTCGGTCTAATCGCAGGAACTGGTCCGATTTGTAAAATTCTTTCGGTTTTAGATTTATCGAGTCCATTTATCGAGGAAGGCTAAATATGATCACGCTAAGATTATCGCGGGTGCAAAGGCAGCTAGTTTGAAGTACATTTTTGCAAATCACATTACAGCAATTATTGATACAACAAAATTAGAAGGTATGTTTAACGATCCATAAATTCATTCCTTGATTAACCTTTACACCCATCTAAATCACTTTTCCCATTTGAGATTAGCTATGCACCTACACTAATAACAACGCAAAGTTACTCTATCTCATATAGTTTCTCGCTTGAGCCATAAAACTCAGAACCATTTTATACAGATTTTAACCTTATAAAAGGGAATAGGATACGAATAACCACAAACAACACAAAAACCAGAGGATATAGATAGATTTAAATAGGGATCGTTTGTCACGCGACTGCATCAAGTACAAGCGTGGTTTACGACAATTACCATTAGGTTATTGTAATAATAAGGCATATCGTATGTTGTACGAATTAACCTCATTCCCGAAAGAATTTAAATTGGCATTATCATTCATATCTAAAGAATATAAAACACAAAACCAGCTCAAATTGTAACACGGCCAACCGGTCCGAGTCGACCCGATTCGATTCTCGATAATTTTCAACATTTAACGGTAATTTTTAGATCTTATACCGAATATTAACAAAAAAGCGCTCAGAAATTCTCATAAAGTTTTTTTATGAGTTTGATTAAAAAATATAATGAAAATAATTGATTTGCACCGCTTCTCTAATCTGGCAAAATAGTTTATGATGGTTGTGAATTGTGATTGCCTAAAAATATTAGGTTTGAGCCGCCGCTTCCATAGCGTGATATCTATACTAATATTATAAAGCTGAAGAGTTTGTTTGTTTGAACGCGCTAATCTCAGGAACAACTGGTCCGATTTGAAAAATTCTTTCGGTGTTAGATAGCCCATTCATCGAGGAAGGCTATAGGCTATATATCATCTCGCTAAGACCAACAGGAGTAGAGCCCCGCGGGTGAAACCGCGGAGCGCAGCTAGTCCAGAATAAAGTAGAATTAGCTGATTTTGAACCCGTCGTTTGAACGTAAGCTTTTCGGGAAATTAAAACAATTTGTTCGTCACTTATTTAAGCATGTTATAGTTTTAATAATAGACGATTATGTCCGTCCATTGTTACATTACGCAACCGGGAAGTGCTGTCTAATGTAATCGATTAAAAAGCGTTGCCAGTTCGATTCTCATTTCTCACGCGATGCAGTGAAACCGGGAAGTTACAACGATGCGCAATTTACATAGTGTTTTTGTTGTGAAATATTATGTAGGTATGTACAAAATATAGGTTCTTCTAGAAACTTAAAACAATCATTTGAATTGGAATCTTACAAAGCTTAAAAATACAATATGTAATTGATTATCTATATATGGAGTATAATACATATATGTATCTTGTTTACATCCTTGTACCTGAATTGCGCAATATTTTTTAATCTGCCTGTTTTAAGCTAGATGTAAATAATGTAAACAGGTAACATTTGTACCGAAACTTCTTCAAACTAGACGTAATTAAATCAATAGATTTTTTTCTATAGCAGCATAATTTTATAGCAGCAATCAAATAACAATATAGTATGGTTCCACATCCAATTATATCTTAATAATATTTCTTAAAACATAAATAATACAATAATTATTCCATTAAATACTATTACCATTTACCACTATGTACCTACGTACTAAGCCACATTTATGAGGCAACATTGATGGATAGTTTAAAAAAAAATACCGGCCGAATTGATAACCTCCTCCTTTTTTTAGAAGTCGGTTAAAAATGCAAGGAAAAATAATTCAGCTACATATTATTACTTATCTTGCGGCGAAGATCGGTCAGGGTTAGATATTTAGTATTTTTATAAAAAGAAAGATAAGAATATTAAAATATCTTGTACGGGTTTTTACATAATTGTATATTAATATACAATTACTCTGTACGGGTTTTTACATAATTGTATATTAATATACAATTATGTAAAAACCCGTACAGAGTGCATCCGAATAAATAATAAATATACGCTAATATACATGTTCATAATATTATTTTATGTCGGTAAGTATAGTGAAATGATGTAAGCCTTTTTAAATAGGTGCAATTATAGTTTTGTATACTTCTTCCTCATTCATTCAAATAAATATAAAATTATTATTTTATAGCGACATCTACGAGGTAAACATAAATGTAGGTTTATAATTTAATCTGTTCTTAATACATACTTAGAATTCATAATATAAAAATATGTCTTCGCAAAAGCCTGCAACACAGATCACAGAAACTAAAGGGAGATATGGTTAGGGGGCGGGGCCGGTGTCGCAGCAATATGCCCAAAAAAAGAACACATGCTGTTTGTTGCATTCAGTTGACGTTCGACCGTCGGCCGGGTATTATTTGACAATGCCGTGTTGTTCCGTTAAAGTTTGTAAAAACCGAAGTGAAACCAGCAACTTTTAAGTCAAATGGAATCACATACCATCGGTAAGTACTGAAAATTATACGATTTTCTTACTAAAATTTCAAAAACAATATTACGTAGTGATTCTTGGTTTTATTATGTGACAGAACGACAATCACAATAATTTATGTAAATAGTTTACAATGCTTCTTCTGTACGTGACTCTATTCAAACGCGGAGTTCGAATACCGCAATGTATAATGAACATACTAAAGCTAACAAAAACGTTCGATCGTGTAGTACGGCCGTGTAGTAAATTTTTATGAGACACCAGGTTTCGTACTCAGCGCAAGCGATTGGCATCTCTCTAGAGTCTAGATCTCTATGGCCTGCAACAACTCTGCGACCACGCCGGTATAATAACACCCATCTCTCTCACACCGCACGTGACAGACAGGGACGGATAATCGTCAAACCACTGCGAGTTTCTGGAAATTTTCGTTTTTTTTTTTCACATATTTTAGTGCTAATTGTGAAGTGATACTGAACTTTTTGTTTGTTTAAATGTTTTAGAGATAGCGGGACTACATTCGCGTCACCGATACTGGTATGTTTTGCAAAAAATGTAATGAAACTGGTTAATATCAGGTAGTGACTAGTGTAGACATCTAAGACCTGATTTCACGAGTAAAAACAAGAGTTTTGAGGTTATTAGCTGCATGTATAGCGTATACATTTTGTCATACAATAACTCGCTGTGTGAAATCAAACCCAGAAACATATTACATACTAGACTATTTACGTATGTATTACAAATTTTGAATGGATTATTATTATTAAAACGTAGGTACAATAAAATTGAAACTTTCTCTAAGGATTAAACTTTTATTTCCCTCCTGCTCATTAAACTCTTTGATACCTATTGTCCCCGCGAAATTATCTGTAGATAACATCTCTAGAGTTATGAGATAAGAACTAAGAAGTAGTTTAAAGGTTATGTTTGTACATTATACATTTCGCAAATTCCTCTGCTTTAACTTTCTCTGAAACAGGAATTTTTAATACGATTACCGTAATAGGCGTCATAGGCGCGGGCGTTACAAATTAACCAATGTTAAAATATCACGACGCAAACAAATCTACTTATTACACGGAAGTTTCATCAATATCAGTACAGCTTTTTCGGCGTGAAAGACAGACAGGATCATTATTATGGATATAGATGGATGGGTACAGTGTAACAGATTTTAGTCTCATCTTCGACATTGACCGGCGGAAGCTTGAACGTCTCGACGTAACCAATGAACGGTTTCCTGTCCCAATCTAGTCTGGTCAAAGCAATTTGCACTCTATGCATAGGGTTTAGAGTCTAAAATCCATGTTTAAAGTTCCAACCTTAACACAAATCACTAATTTGTCACACTATTACAATGTCAGTGAATTTTGTTTGCTATCGGAAATAGGGTTTGAGTTAAAGTACTAATAATTGACCAATAGGGTTCAAAAATTTCTTTCAGAATCTTCTAACCTTCTTTGGTTAATTCAGGCAGAATATGCTAAGTGTAAGTCTGTAATAGATATTTTACAGCATTAATTATGACCCATTCCGCGATAATTGTTAGGTCATTAAGATCAAAGATACAGTTTTATTTGCAAGAAAGAATACAATTTAGTATTACAATTAGTTTGCAACGCCGTGCACTGTAAAATCTGACCTAGTTCTGTAACCTATACAAGATCTAACTTTGTTCTTTAGAAACTAAATGCGACACTACCTACTTTCTGAACTAAAATCGCTTGACTTTCGAAACATTTTTTTTTTTTTTCAAATTAACTTAGAATTTAACTTTCCGGAGATCGAACCCACGACCCATTTGTAAGCAAGTTATACTGTTCTGACGTCAAGTAAATAATACGCTTGGTGCCAATGACCCCGTTAAGCACATAACTAGGCTATGTATAGCCGCTATGTTAAGTATCTAAGCATACGCGATAGAAGTCAATTATGCACGCTTAAAACAAACTTGAAGAAATGCATTGAAATTTAAATAATAACATATTTTGCGGTTTTATTTATACTTGGTTATATTTTTTAAGTATTGACTTCTTATAAAATTTTCAAGATTGAATAAAAAAGATTTCTTTACTAGATAAGTAGGTACTTTATGAAAGTGATAATATTATGTGATTGAAAGGTGTGATTTTGGGTCAACAGTTTAATTATTTAACACGAATACCTAGGTACGTCAATTAATTTGCAATAAACATTGGATAAGGCGTGTATAAAATACCTAACTTAGATATTGTTTATAAATTATATTTTATCTCACATAATACTACATATCATAAAACACTGTTGTTTATCTTTTTTCCTATATGCTTTTTTTCAGTTTTCTAGACAAATTTCGTAAAAAAAATATCAAAATCAATTTAGCTAAATTCATATGCCTCAAAAGCTCGTAACAGCGGAAGGCTAGGCGCGTGACGTCACAGGTCATCGACCCTTACGGTACTTCAGCATTAGGGACACTGTCACATGCCACTGTTCAATCTGTGACTTTGGGGTGATCTACTGGTAGCTTTTATAAAAGTTAGGGTTGATTATTTGTTGGCAAATATTTTTTGACAGTTTTTATTCAGGTAACGAATTGTTTATCTACAGTCTATAGTAATATTGCAAAGAAAAAAGGTTTTTTGTTTGTTTATTTGTATACTTGAGAACCGATTATGATTTTTTTTTTGCCGTATAATTATTATTTATACGTTACTACTTCTGATTTAGATATCTTGATTTTATTCCTGTTGCAACTGGGTCGATTCGGAAAGAACATCTATTTTATATAGGGTAATTGCGCTGGTTTGCCGTCCAGTTTCAGTTTTCGTCCATTTGACTGACCTGCTACAATCACGTGCGTAAAACTTGAATACAAACCTACCTTCCCGCGCAAGTTTGCACTTTTTACGGTCCATAATGTTTAAGCAACAGTAATATCAACATGAAAATTTGATTTGACAAGAAGAGAGTTCAAAAAATTAACGTAAAAGTGGCCGCTTCGCATCCGTGCCTTGCAGATGTCATCGCGCGAGAGAAAAATTTGCTGGCGAGAAAAGTTCATGGTATGTTAAATCACTGTTTTAGCTAGTTTACGTAATGTTTTTGATACGTATGTTTATTTATAAGCTTAATAAACGCAATTATAAGTGTTTATCATACTTTTTTTATAATACTCTTCGAAAAATTAAGTGGACGGATACTAGGTTACCAAATTCTCAAAATATTTGGTTTTCGTCCAAGTGGACGGAAACTCAAACAGCTACGTGAATATTTGTTAGGGTCATTTTACTTTATCGGACCTTTAAAATACTGAATAGTTTCTCCCGAAGTGATCTTTATTGCTATTAGTTTAGATTTTTTGGTTTCCGTCCACTGCTTTGTCAGTGCTGCCAAAATAAAAAAAATATTTAAAGAAGTGGACGAAAACTAAATTTAGCTTTAAATGTTTTAGTTTTCGTCCATGAATAAGTATTGGAGTGGACAAAAATTAAAAATAGCTATTCTTTTGCATTACTTTTCGTCTTTTTTTACGTATTGAAAAGTTTTCTATTCAGTATCTTCCTTATAAATAATTGGTGAGGGCCAGAGTGTTGTAGGTACCTAATATTTTCATTCATTCAGTCATGTATCATTCTCCTTATGTGAAGTAGTGTCAATTATTCGTAGCATAAATGGGGGTAGGTCAGACATAATACACTGTATTTTTCTTGATTATCATTCACTTGAGTATCATCTTTTATTCTAGGTCTGTTTTGACAATGCAGTATTTTTTTATTCTACTTAAGTACTCAACGTATCCTAAGAAAGATCTTATTGTTTTTAGATGGCCTCGAAGGAGTCTAAGAAATCTAGAAAAAAAAAAAACGCTACGTACACTGAAGAATCTTTAATAAAGGCTTTAACGGCAATTCGGAAAAATAAGGCATCAGTAAGACAGTCTGTAGAGATTATGGGATTCCTAAATCTATGGTCCTCGATAGAATACACGGCAAAACAACTGATATTTTAAAGAAACGTGGGCCAGATCTCGCGATTATTAATGCCAAATAATAATCAGTATGGAATAGTTTATTTTAAAATTTTAGTAGCTAAAACTTATTATTATGGCTGTGTTTAATATAGTACGTTTCATTTGATAAACAAAGTATTAGAATGAAAATTTTTGTTGTTAGAATGAATATTTCTGTTTTTTGATGTTATTTCTTAGTCCTGTAATTATTACTTTATTCATTTACATTGTAAGGAACGCATTCCTTTCTTTATTACGAATGGTTATACAGTCATCACTAACGCATATAAGGACTGCCAAGTGCTACATAGATCTCAGTGTTGACTAGTTATATTGATTATTATTAGTAAAACTAAACCTGTAAGGTAGTGAGAAATTGTGATGTTGATTAAATAAAAGTATATATTTACCTGTAATTGGTTTTTAACTTAATAGTTGACCTACCCTCCTTTTTCTACACGGTGGTCGAAAACTAGCTTACACTAGGACGAAAACCAATTTTTTTGGACGAAAACTAGCATATACCCTACTTTTGCAGAAAATAATTTAAATTAAAAGATACGTCAAAATGATTTATTTTCACTTAATATTATCTTAAAGAAGACTATATAAGGACTAAAAAAAAATATTATATGTTTAAGGAAGGGTGCTCCAAAATATTTATTTCGCATCACAAAGTTGGCAACTCCTATAATTGGACGAAAACCAGCGCAATGACCCTACCTAGCTGAAGAAAAGACTTACCTTTCAACATTATCGCATAACGCGTATTGTTATTTACGTGCCAAATTCTCTTTTTTTCATACCTTTTTGTGTTCTGTTATTTATTTTGATCTGAGTTCAATTTAATCTCGGTACAATGGGACTCTAATATTTTGACATTTCATTATTTTCTAGGTATATATAGTATAATAATTAATAATTTATCTCTGCCAAATTTCATTAATTACATAAATTAATTTCTTCAGCATATGGCCATGATTACCTACCTGATTGACCTACCAAACATCAACCCATCAAAACTTTCGCATTTCTAATATTAGTAGAAGGTAGGATTAACAGTAAATGCGCGCGTTGAAATCTTTTCAAAGAAACGTAACCGCGCGATTTTAGCAGTAAACAATTAACGAATAAGTTTATATATCATTCATAGAAGCCCTGTATACGTTATATATTCTACTAAGAGTATTATATATTATAGCATGTTATATAGCAAGAGGTTTTTGTAAGTTGTTGTGAAATGTCAGACGTTATTTCTCATCCAATTAAACTTTAAATATAGACGTACTGTTTCATACATCGTAACTTGCTATAAATAAAAACTACGCACAAAAAACGTGCATATAAAAAGTATCTGTAATCAACAGTTAGGAATATTAATTACTTTTTATCCGGTATGAATAGCGTAAGTAAAACTCTTATAATAAATACATAGGTAGGTTTATTTCTTATTTTTTAATTTTTATATCTACAACGAAAAAAGTGTTTTTAAATGTCAATATTTCCCACCAGAACAAACTTAATATGAATCTGTTACGAACCATTAATAAAGTACGGAATAAAGAATGTTCTTTTACCGAATCAAATAAAATTTTAAAATAACCTGATGATAACGGCTATTCCGCGAATATCATCAATTAAAGATACAGAAAAAGCGATCTTAAGACCAACAACCGGCAACTTATTTTGGAAAGTCATTTTTACACCGGCATTTCACTTGTGCTACCCTACTTTCACTGACTTATAGCTAGTCTTATTATTGTTTGACACTATTTTAATACTTAAATATAAAATAATGGACGCAATTTTCGTGATATACCAGGAACATTAAATGTGAGGTCAACTTTCTACCGCCAGTCACGATCGCAGTTCAAACTGCGAGTAACCATACATTTATGGACATCAATGGCATCTTTCATTTCGTGTTTTCGAGATAAAACACTATTGTCGCATCATACACGACTCAAAACAACTTTCCAACTAATCTGGTAAGATTATAGATAATAATACACAAGTATTGACGTCTTAAATAAGTCTAAAAAGTTTAAATTTGAAATGAGAACTTCAACGTAGTATGGAAAGGAGTTAAACTTGAGTTACGCGTCGAAGCCTCTGCCGCACATGTAGGCTCTTACCTGCTAAATGTCTCATGTCTGCCTCTACGGCCGCCAGCGCCGCCAGCAGCCAGCACGCCACCCAGGCGCCCCTCATGCTCACACACACTAATCACATCAACACAGCACACACAACACACTTGCGGCAAGTTTTCAAGTTTGGAAAGTGATGACGTGTGACACGATCGCCCGCTTGCTACACGTCTATCTCACTCGGGCGTCAGGAACTGACTGGTGCGGAACGCGCTTCGCCGGCCGGCAAAAGGGTGGCGTGTTGTGAAAATTTATTTTGCATTTCTGCTGTTTTGTTTTCTTTTGAATATTATATTTACGTAAAAGTAAATTAAAAATTATAATTAAAGATAAGTCTACGTAAATTTCATAGCTTAAATACAGAGGGAAATAAATGATACTAAACGTTATGATCATTAATACAGTGACATGATTACCCTTTACATACTTAGTTGTTTTTGGAGTTTTATTTTTAATTCTGTAGGCATGCTTATCCATTCAATTTATACGTGTTTATGACTCCTCAAAATTCTATATTAATACTTTGAGTTTCCACTACACCATCAATAAAACAATACCATCAAAAATTCTAATTCCAATATACAGATAAAAATTAAGAATATCAGTAAGCATATATTTATGATTACGCGAATTCCATGAATATCGTAGTGAAATATTTCCCCACTTGTGGGCAAATATTCCGCAACTGGCATCACTGACTCACACAGGTGGTCGGCACAACAGTCAGGTAGCGTTAGCAAGAGACAAGTAAATATTTCCCCCCTCTCCCCCTCAAACTGTTTGCGACTTGCAAACCATTTTTTTACGAAAACTTTTTGTCCAGCTTCAGAACATAAAAATTAAAAACGTCACGGGAAAATTTAGTCCTTCACAAAGGAAATATTTAAATGAAACGTTTAGAAGTATGATAATAATTTATCTCTTTTGTTTTATAAATGACGTAGCGTTTTCTGTTGTTTCGGAGCTAAAGTCTAATTTGAATAATGATAAAATATTCCTAAAAAATTATTTTTGTTGCAAAATATGCCATCCATAGTTTAATAATTTAATAAATTAATTATTCTATAACATAAGTACCTAAGTATATTATCTATGATTCTTGCATTTTTTTGTTTTATTATCTTTTCGTGCTTATGTTCGCTTGTGTTCGATATTTGACTAAAAAATCTTTTGTAGTTTTTTATTATACTTAATTAGGTATTATTACTAAGTATGAGAGGTATTTCAATATTTATTAGTGCATCAAGAATTAATGTTATCGAGTTGTTCATAAAACGAATAATAGGTACCTACCTACCTACAAAATTACTTATAAATATTAAATAATATGTTGGCAACTTCTACTTGAGAATATTATTATACTTCACCTATTTTTGAAATGGGATACTAGTAAGTAGTAAGTACGAACATAGTATTTAATATAAGTAGGTAAGTACGACATATTGAAAATATTTATTTGTCACAGAACAGCACACACCGTCTTATTACTTATAGCTATGGAACTTATTGCTATATATAACTTATGGACTTATGCTAGTAAAACCGCAGGACGCAACTCGTGCCCAAAATATGTATTTTATATTGTCTCCATCTGCTGGTAATAAATCAATCGCGATCACTTAGATTTTTATAGATAAAATGTAATAAAATCATAAAATTTAAAAACAATTTTGTTATGAATTTTAATTAGAAGTGTTTAATTTTAATTTACCTCAAAGGAATGCCAGCTTTTTATGATTGTGCATAAACAAATATATAAAAACAAGACGTGTTTTTTCCTACTATAAAATGGTGTGTGGTACAGCCGAGCACGAGATGTAGGAAAAACCCTATTGCCTAATGTTACTAAGTCTATAATAATTAATAACTAACAAACAAAAAATTAATTGTTATGTACAAATATTTTCAAAACAGTGTGCAATACGGAAACATTATAGTAAACGCAAACCTACATATATGAGTTTAGAGAACTCTAGCATCATTGGTTTGCTTTTTTTTTGTGTGGTGTCTTTCAATGTTAGCCAACTACAATGGCTTCTACATTTTAACGCGGACGCGTGGGTGAATTACTGAAGGTTCAACCCTATGATATATAAAAAAGCTAGATACGTTGCCCGCTCTCTATTTTGGCAAGAAAAAACTCAGCTAAGTGCCCGAGTTTCACTTAGTCACGCACCATTCAGCGTCGTGGCTGGACGTTCTTTTAATTAACGCGTATTGTAGTAAAAGTGTCCAACAAAATGCCTTCGTGTGTTTTTAGACGTTGCAGGAATTATACTGTAACTGTTAGGGAAAATAAAAAAGTTTCATTTCATACGTAAGTACTGTGAATTGATTTATTCTAACCGAAAAATGTTACTTTTTATATTTTAATCGGCAGTTGTTATTACGAAGTAAATGAGTGAGACATGTATTATGTCTCGTGCGTGAGAGTGAAAGAGAGAACAACTGTATTGGTGATATGCGTTAGTAAGTAGGTATGTATTAATTACGCTGTTTTTTAGTGCAATGATGTTGGCGTATGCCGCGTCTACTAGTTAAATAGAGTCATTGGTTCAACCTGGTAGCGACCGCGACATGCGCAAGGGCGTCCCCTGACGGGGATCTCGAACCTCGGCTTGGGCTGTCCAGGGCTGTCGCTTGAATGGAGGAGGCCGGAAGGGCCCTAGTCGGACGGGAAGCATCATTGGATAAGGTACGATTGACATCGTTTTTTGCTAAGGTTTTTTGGGACAAAATGCTTCAACAAAAAAAGAAGAGCATGTGTTTCAAAAGTGAAACTTCTTTGGCAATATTCAAAGATATCAAAATAGTCGCCTAACTCCATGGAGTTCTCATCATGGTAATACCGTCACGTCATGACGTGAAATTTTACTTAAAAAATTTAGTTATATAAAATCTGATTTAAAAAAATACGGTTAATTGTTTTCAAACTGATATTGGTTGTCCTATTATTTTATAGAGTAAAATATAATCATAGAAGACGGCTTTACATTTCTTTTAATATCATCATTACTATATTACTTGCCATCACGTAAAATCTACTTGATCGATTTCGATGCTTTTCCTTTGAGAATGCTAAGGATAGAATGCGGAACTCAGTAAAAGCAAACAAAATGTTTTATTTCTTTTTGTAAATAGGTATTATTAATTAAATATTATTAAGAAAAATATTCGTGTCTTACACCTAACTGTTCATAAGATTTAAATTTGTAAAATTCTATATTATATACTTTTAATCGCTCAGTTGGATGGTTGGAAACGAAGCGTAATAATTTTTGTTTCAGAAAAATTGACATTGACATTAATTCAGATTTGACAATACCTTATACCACTCAAATTGACAAATCACTAATGTCAGTGAGAAATTGTCATTTAATTGATGCGTCTAACACTTTGTAATTAATACGAATTTTAACTCAGTTGTTAATAAAAACAAAATAGTAGTGATATTTATATATTATAAAGATGTATTTAGCAAGTTAAGATTGTGTTATATTGGCGATCGGCGTCTTACAACAAAACCAATATGGCCACCGAGAAGGCCGATCTTTTATTCTTCGATACATTTTCTCATGATGCTAGTGAGGTAAATACAGTTTTCTATTTGTACTAAATAATCTTTACTCACAAAACTTACGGTATTTCTTTAGAAATTTGCGGCACGAATTAAGGGGGAGAGGGGAGGGAAAGGGAGGGGGGAGGTAAGGGGAGACCCCCTATAAAGTGGGGGGGGGGGGGTGCGGAAACCTCCCCTTCTATTTATTTTAAATTTTTTTTTGAGATTATATTTATAAATGTAGTTAGAAATATATCGAAGATTATGGGCTTTCTTGACTGCTCCGGCGCTGCAGAACGTGGCGCTTGCCCCCGTGTACCTCGTTGCAGGCAGGAGTCTTCACTCGCCTTCGTAGCTTCGGCTTTTTGGTCGCCTGGCGACCAACCTCAGCCACTCCGGCTCGCTTGACTCTGCCTGCTCCTCAGCACACGCGGACGCCATGCTCCTCCGCGCCTCCGACTTTTTTAATACACTCTAGTGTATGACAGACAAGTACCACGTGGAATCGGGGTGGACAGATTCGGTTCTGTGATTAAAAATTTGTGTGCAATATACATACAATAAAAACTTTTTTTAAATAATTATTTATTCAAATCTTGTATACATGTTTGATACAATTTACAATGGCAATGAATGGATCCATTTTATTTTTTTCCACCCAGCGTCTCCACATATTCTATAATATTATCACCGAAGTTTGCTGGGTGGTTATAGTTATCTTTTTTTAAAAATCTTTTTACAACATGCCACTGGGACTCAAATGGGTCAGGGGCAACAAATGGGTTGTCTGGGTCTGAGTGATTAACTTTTTTATGAACATACCCATATTGCCCCAAACAATCATATGCTCGCCAATAATCCGTATGAATTGTTGTCCCCTCAGCAACATGCTTTTGAATGAACTATGGTTTTTAATATGTACATTAAGACATTTGTTATCTCTTTCAAACACAATTCTTGTAGTTTTGTCAATGTAACTCAAACAATTTTGAACATAATCTCAAAAATTAAAAAAAAAATTTCTCTGTAATTACACGTTTCCGCATGAAAAGCCGCTAATGTATGTTTCGGGGCATCATTATCGATCGATAAAAATTAAAATCGCGCCGAAATTCGTGCCGCACGTTTCTAAAGTCAACCCAAACTTACTTCTTTGTTACATTTTTTATGTTTGTTATATAACCTTACTTTTCATCGTAAAGTACTTGCTAGATAACAGTTTTAGTGAAATTGATTCCAGGATTTGAACTTAGACCTCGTCCAGTTTCCCAAATCGGTGTTTGTGACAGAAATAAGGATAATACCGCTCGGCGCTCGTGTAGAAGGTGATTTCCCTGGTGGTGTTCGCCTTGGTGCTACAAATCCAACCAAGTTTCATATTGACTTCTTTGTTAATGACTTAAGCAAGCCGGGAGCATGTACATTCGAAGCTCTTGGAAGTTTAGATTACTGCCAGAATGGACAGATACATATGGAGTGCAGTTCAGATGCTGAACAACCAAGAATACCCACAGATGGATTGGTTTTGAGAGGTAAGATTTATATTTTTATCATCATGTTAGATATTAAGAATAATATTTGAACTGAACTTGCAATAGTTTGTTTTTTTCACATTGCACTGAAGCAATCCTTGCAACCTTGTAGTTCTACAAATTCCGGACCCATTGCTTAAATAAGATTTTATAGATACAATAACAGTACAAACCATCCTTCATTGCGTGAAAAAAGAAAGCTTATGTTTATTATTATAATTCAGATATGAAGTCAAATGGAAGTATCTAAGCAGTCGGAATTAAAACAATATTTTCATAGAATTCCAAAACTCAATGAACAGATTGTCAACATTGCAGTTCAAATTGTATTGTGTTGTGTATTACTTAGTACTAAATAAACGATTTATATTATTGCTAGATTATATCTAACTAGATTTCTAGCTGCGGCTTCACCAACATTTTCAAAGAAAAACCTGCATAGTTCTTATTCCTCTTAAACCTGCATAGTTTGTAAGGCCGCTCTAAGTAAAATTTGCTAGATTTCAAACTATCGAAAAATTGTGCGTAGCTCACGGAATACATTCCTGGGAGCTTTTAAGTTTATGATGATGTATAATCTAATCAAATCATAGATTTAGAATTACTATGTTTAAAATGGTGAAAAAAATCTTACTGATATAAAGCTATTATTATCTATGAGTCAGGTAGTTAAGCCTTATGCCGCGGCCACACATTGGAGATATTTGCACCAACGTAACGTTTTGCGCCCAATGCACCAATGTATGTATCAGTACTTTGACACAATGTAGACATTGCGTCCAATCACTGTCCAATGCCCAATACTAACGCGCTCAGTGTCGGTTTTCGATACACGTTCAAAGGAGAGGGGAATGAAAGGGGAGTGCGCGGGGGCATCTTGGACACAACGCCGCGCTCGCGCCACACATATCGTCTCTGTCAGTAGCCTGAAGTGTGCATTTTTATCATCCACCATCGCCTTTTCTTTCGTTGATTACTTGTCTGATGCAAGTAATAAGCATATGTACCTAGTCCGTACGCGTAAGCCGCTAGTGCAAATAAATTATCGTCCATCGTCTTCGCTTCTCTGCTACCACAGTTGGGACTGGCCCAATGAGCTAGTCTGTTTCCATTGATTGGTTACAAAGTTGACATTGAAGCCAATGTATAGTGCAGTAGTTTGATCATTTCAAATTATAGCCAATATTGGACGCAAAGTTGAATCCAATGTGAGGCCGCGGCTTTGCACCAATATTCTATCTGTGATTATTAATTATAAATTGGAAGGATTTGATTTTATATTTATTTGATATGAATAAATTCAAATACGGAAGAGCATGAATAGTAGTAATTGCAGTTATAGCTAGTTTTACATTTAAATTAAATTTAAAATATAATTTTCAGGTTGCTACACCACCATAACATTAGCAGTGTACGGCAGTTTAACACAAATTTTGCCTGAAACTCCAGCTACTGTAAATGCTCCACCAAGTGTACAGCGGCCAATTACTCGAGAAGTAGCAGCACTTCCACCAAATGTTCCGCAATCATCTGACTGGAATCAAGATGCGTCCAATCCGATCCCGTCATACACCGGCAATGTTGCTACAGCCAACCCAGAGCCATACGAACAACCGACATATCCAGAAAATTATGACAATCCAATTTATAGAAATGAATACTATGATAATGAGACAAGAAAAGATCCTAGAACTTATCACCATTTGGAAGAAAATGAGTGGGAAAAAGAGCGGCGCGATCTGAGCTGCGAAAGAGACCCAGATCGGTTGAGACACAGTCCTCGCTCTATGGAAATGGATCGAGAGAGGCGGGATGGTCGAAGTAGAAGACGTTCATTAGATAGGGGCAGGAGTCGCGAATCCTCTAGACATAGAGATCACAGTCGTGAGATCGATAGAATGGAGAGACTTCCATCTCGATCGAGAAGTCGCGACAGGGACTACATTGCCAAAGGCGAATATCGTATGAGTCGGTCGAGATCTCGTAGTATTGATCGCGATTGGGACAGAGGCTCATACAAGAAAGAGGACTACAGACGTCGTGGTCCGTCGTATGACAGATCGCGCGGAGGTTCTTATGAACGTTCGCCTTACGATAAGCGAGCTACTTCTTATGAACGAAAAGTACCATATGACAAAGCCGGACCGTATGAAAAGAGAATGTCTCCATATGATAAAAGGAGCTCCTCTTATGAACGTAGAGCGCCATCCCCCTACGATAGAAAAAGGCATTCGCCTTACACGCGCATGCGTGGTTCAAGCTATGGGAGTCGATCTCCAAGTCGCGATGATCCTAGGAAGCGCCCTAGAACTCCACCTGGAGAAAGAAGACCGCTATCGCCTCGAGAAGGAGACGCTACAAGTCCTATCAATTCATTAAGATCAGAAGATGGTGATTTTGATAGAAGTGGAAAGCAAATTCCGCGCGTGGACTTTTATCATCAGAGTTATAGGCATAAGAGTTCTATCAGAAGCCCTTCTCAGGAAGGCGATAATACATTTGTCGAGCCGCAACATTCGAGTCTCGTTACTGTACCAATTGTTGACACTGCAACTACAAGTAAAGTTGTTGATTCACCGGTTCCTACTCAAGAAGACAAATCAATGGATGCTGAGCAATTTGAGCCAATCTTATCAGATGAAGACATTTGTGATGATTTAGAAGGACCTTCCTATATGGAAGTAGATTATGATGTAAATGAATATGAAGGAGTAGAAGACATTATCAAGTATTATAATCCTTTCAAAGATGAATGGAAGAAATATGAGCATGTAAATAGAATTTATATGCTAGCTGATGTGAAAAAGCCAGAGTTAAAAGACGTTATGTCAGCTAGTTTCGAGGAACTGTGTGATGTTAGCGCAGATTTGTTTAAGATATTGGAAATTACCAGATCAACAAAGAAAAGAGAACAAAAATTCTTTTCGAGCACATTCCAAGATATTGATAATTCATCAAGAGAAGATTGGGTACATCTATGCGAACAACTTTTTGTTTCGCTCACGAATTTGTGTAAGAATACAGATATCATTCTACGTGTATTTCGATCTTATAGTAGATCTGAACCATCAGATGAATTCATTGATATTTACAATTTACTAGTGACATTTTGCAAGATTGGTTTGAATTTTGAACTAGCATTATCACAGCAACAGCCTACATACAAGATAAGGCATATGAAATGCGGGATTCGTCTCGCAGAAGCTTTGATGTCGCATAGACATAACGGCCAAGTCATGAGATTACTTTTAAACACTGGTATTGACATACCAATGCTACTGTTGGACATGTACTCAAAAGAATACATGGCTCTCAGTATACGTCTCATGATTTTGAAAGCGCTGAATGCGTGTTTGTCATCAAAAGTATCCGTTGATCATTTCATGCAAGAAGCAGTCTATCCTAAATTCGACAAAAATGGGAGCGATCATAATAGAAAACCAATGAATGGTTATCAAGCACTTATATCTATAATGGAGTGCAATCCGCTCGCAAGAGCTAAATTTTCGCTGAGTGCTTTGATAAAGAAATTGAATGTATATGAAGTGTTGGGAAAATTGCACGAACTGATATTAAAACTGAATTCGAAATCTGGCGGTAAAGGAGAAAGCGATGAAAATGATGTATCTGAAAATGATATAGACTTCATAGTGCACTCCCTTGAAGAAATTCTATACATGTATAGATCCCAATGTTTCCATCTTTCACAGCCTAAAAGATTCTTACCTGTGTCCGCTCAGTTTGAAATCAATAAAGAATGCTCTAACGAAACTCTCCTAGAATTTTTCAACACCCATCGCTTTTTGGAAACCTGTCTTTTCCTACTTACATGTCCTTCGACGTGTAATAACCTAGTTATTACTAGTCGTATACACGATGTTCTGTATGAATTGGTCCATTCACACAATGGACTAATGTATTTATATAAAAACATGGCGTCAAGTGAGATTTTCTTCAAGATGTTAGCTCAACCTGATGGCCAACCCAATACAGAAGAAACGCACTATCCTCATGATAGTAATTTGAGCAATTACAGTGAATTGCAAATTTTAGGTCTTGAACTGGCTTATCGACTGAAAGCGATGTATTATCTCGAATCGATATCAGACGTACAAGCTGGAAAAGGAGATGAAAACGAACTAATCGATCGACTCCAGAATTTGTATTGCCTTAGTTTTGGGAACGTTGGAAAAACCGCTGTCCCAGAAGTTATAATCATGGGGGATAATGCGGATTGTCTCATGACAATTTTTGAACACAGTTTGAAGAGTAAAGCTAAAAATGAGTCACCGTCAAAACATAAATCACCGGCCAAGGGATACGCTATAGAACTAATTGTATCCGCTGTAAGGTACTCAGCAAATGTGCCGTTTTTAAAGAAGTACGGCCAGAGACTCATAAATGTATCTAAAGAACATGACAGATTTGAGCCGAGTGTGTCCAGTGTTTTACAAGAAGTGATACCGTATTTGAAACCAGTTGAAAAACCAACAGTCCTTGCTGGTGAGGACTTGGCAGAATGCGTGGAAATATTAAAGAGCAGCCTAGAACATTCTGCTGATTTGCCCGGCGAGCTTATGACGTGTTTAAGGATACTTCGACATTTTTGTATCTCTGATTACGATTCGAAAGGGAATATAATTTGTGAAACTCCAACTGAAGAGTATGTAGAGCTTAAGTATAAATACAATGTGCTACAATTGTTCTCATTGGATGGTGTTGCGCATTTGGCTGGAATCCTAGATAGATTGGCCACACATTTCGACCAGCCGAGCATGCATACATCTTTCTTCACATCCGTTAAGGGCTTGCAATTAGCTCAGATATTGGTTCCCTGCTTACGATTGCTGGATGAGATGTTAGCTAGAGTCGTGCGGTGTAGAGGACCTCGATTCAGAGATTTGACAGCCGCACCTATTTTGTTGAAAACATACGGACTCGCTAAAGCATTCCCGGTTGGATGTATCGGATACAGAACGGCGGCAAAAGCGGCTGAAGCCTCAGTAAGAGCTTTGCTTGCGTATGCCCAGCCTATAGCAGACGATGCTAACGACGGAGATTCTATACGTCGTGGTCCTTGGACGTCACTTTGCTCCGAAGTTATATCATACACCATGACGGCACCGTACACTTTCGTCCCTGGTTTACTTATTTTCTCGGAATTACTTCCGTTACCACTGCCACTTCAAACAAAAACTGCTCCATCTGACCGCGAGCTGGCTGATGCATCAAACGAGAGGCGACTTTGGTCCGCACATCTGCACGCACTATCGAATGACTTAATAGATATGATTCAAGTCATTTGTATGTCAACCTATCGACCGGTGGTACATATGTTGCGAAGAGTTTGCATACAAATCGCGGATTTAGCGCCTAATACGGCTGCTACAGTAGCCAAAGCAGCTGTAGGAGCTGTCACGCGTGAAATTAAAGATGGTGAACCGGCTACATCGAGCATGGCTAGAGTTCTTAGTTTCCTAGCTTGCTTAGTTTCGCACGCACCTGTAAAATGTGCAGTTATACACGCTATGAGCAACGGCCCTAAAGCGAATGAAGTTCAAACAGCATTATGTGGAATTTTCAGTTTGTCAAATGCTTCAAACGAACATGCAGCTGCGCAAGAATTCGCTGCGCACGCACTCGCCGCTCTTTGCGACGCGGAAGTTACATTAACACCTCTGAATGCAGCTACAGACGTCATTTTAGCGAATTCTTTGCCAAATAAAGAAGCATTGATGGCTTTATTGGAAGCCACAGCAGATTGTCTAGGTTCTGCTACTAGAACTTGTGCGGTAGCATCGTCAGTGCTACGCGCGTATTACGTGATGACAGAACATGACTATGGGTTCCAGCAGTTTAGGAAGTTTGTGATGAAACGACGGGAGTCTTTGGGGAAGTTCTTCAAATGGGTCGTCGAAGGCACGGGTGATGATAAAGTGGAATGCTTAAATCTTTATATCGATCTGATTAAAGTACTGAGGAGTGAGGAAGGAGTGGGGCCTCTCGGGAGGAAGGGAGTGCTGACGTTAAATGAAATGGCCGATATGGTCGCGTATACAGCGGATTGTGAAGATCATCCTGTTATCTCATTGGAGAAAGTGCTAAAGGTAAGAGTCATTTATAGTTTTACATTTAACTGGGCTATGTTTTTGAAATATAAAGATTATTTTTATGCTCCCATCATTGTAGCAATGCGAGATTAAATGAAATGATGTGATGATTCCATCATCATGAATTAGGAAATGAGATCTTTTAAAATAAAACAACAATTTACACTTCAAATTTTTATTTCCAACATAACTAAATCTATTCACACCATCCAGGAGAGAAACGCAGACGAGGAAACGGTATCCAACGCAAGTTTTGTCTTCACGAATCTGCAGAAGTTAAAATCGGAAGAGACCATACAAGCTGAGAGTATTGACTCAGTGCTGCCGGCGCCCGAACCGCTGGTGACGCAGTTCGCTTCCCGGCAGGTGTACACTATTGGAGACTCGAACGATGAAAGATTGACGAGTAGCTACTGGCTGAATGTGCCCGCTGCGAGCGGAGACGATGATGTTAATGATGCTGAGCTGGTGAGTCTATAATTTTTTTGTAAAAAAGGGTTATATTTATGGCAAATGGCAAATCAGTAAGCAGGTTTTGAGTATATAATTTATTTCCAAGTTATGTAACATTTTGTTCAATGTAGTTTTAAAATGTTTGTTTACACAATATCCATAAGTCATTACATGCGTCAATGTCATTTTTATATTTTTAGCTAAATGAAATTAATTCGCTCATCCAGGTATCCTGCGACATAATGGAGATCGCGAACGTGCACCTGTCTGTGTCGGGCGGCGCTTGCGGGGGCGAAGCCCTGCTCGCCGCCGTGCGTCGCCTCGCGGGGTGCCTTGATACGCGCCCCGAAGCCCTGCCGTGCGACGATAAGCGGCCTGCTGGTGAGTTGGCAAGATAATTGAAATACACAGACAGCAGATCACGTATCACGCATACTACATCATACATCATGTGTGTCAGTAAAAAAAAAGTATTTAACAGCATCACACACACACATCACACGTCACATGACGCAAAACATAATACATCACACGTCACAAGAAGCATAACACAATACATCACACGTCACATGACGCATAACACAATACATTACACGTCACATGACGCGTAACATAATACATCACACGTCACATGACGCATAACATAATACATCACACGTCACATGACGCGTAACATAATACATCACACGTCACATGACGCATAACATAATACATCACACGTCACAAGAAGCATAACACAATACATCACACGTCACATGACGCGTAACATAATACATCACACGTCACATGACGCGTAACATAATACATCACACGTCACATGACGCGTAACATAATACATCACACGTCACATGACGCGTAACATAATACATAACACAATACATCACACGTCACATGACGCATAACATAATACATCACACGTCACAAGAAGCATAACACAATACATCACACGTCACATGACGCGTAACATAATACATCACACGTCACATGACGCACAACATAAAACATCACATAATACATCACACGTCACATGACGCGTAACATAATACATCACACGTCACATGACGCGTAACATAATACATCACATCACATAATACATCACATGTCACATAACGTATAACATAATACATCACACGTCACATGACGCGTAACATAATACATCACATCACACGTCACATGACGCGTAACATAATATATCACACGTCACAAGAAGCATAACACAATACATCACACGTCACATGACGCGTAACAATACATCACACGTCACATGACGCACAACATAATACATCACAATACATCACACGTCACATGACGCATAACATAATACATCACACGTCACATGACGCGTAACATAATACATCACACGTCACATGACGCGTAACATAATACATCAC
>CAJQZM010039199.1:36327-54880 GCA_907164665.1 Colias nastes | reverse complement strand
ATTCACTACTGTGCACAGAACTGTTCAGCCAAGTCTCAGTTAGAACCACTACATCAAAAGAGTTACACAGAACTTGTCTAGAAAAAGCGTGAGTTTTAGTTCTTAAACCACGCGTATTTTGGTAGTATAAATTCAACATTGTTAATGATTATTATCTATAATTACACACTGTAAGAAACTAATTGATTTTCTTTAACACTTCCAAGCTTTTAACGATTATAAGATCAGAGCCATCATTTTTCCTCATGTAAATTCTACCATTACGAATCCAAACATATCTGTAGCCTTTTTCTTTGGCTCTAATCCTTGTAGCCGCATGTAACGCCTTGTTAGCGGGGGACAGATGTTCGCTGACAAAGATTGGACAGGAATTACCCGAGACGCCGAGATGTGAGCTATTTAATTTATTTAGTGGGTTCGATTTATTGAACTTAGCTATTGAGGCGAGTAACTCATCGCGAATCTTAACCGATGTTAAATGAACTATTATTGACCGTGGTCTATTGCTAGTTCTGTTGACTTTAGCGGTGCGTGTGCAATTCAGGATATCTTTATCGTTCAGGTTAGATTTAACTGTTTTACATAAATTATTGACTATTTTGCACAGATCTTCGTTGTTTCGCTCCGGAACGCACTGTAA
This sequence comes from Colias nastes, assembly GCA_907164665.1. Classification (NCBI taxonomy): domain Eukaryota; kingdom Metazoa; phylum Arthropoda; class Insecta; order Lepidoptera; family Pieridae; genus Colias; species Colias nastes. Next base: position 54,240 of record CAJQZM010039199.1, on the reverse strand, counting down.
TTCGACATTATTTTGACGTAGTTGCTGTTCTGATTGACTTATTCTCGACTGTAGATCATCAACAGTATTAATCAAACTCACATTTTGCTTTTCTAATGCTGAAATCTTGCTTTTATATAGTTCTATGTCATTTTTAAATTCTTCGTACACATTATTAAAGAAGTTCATAGAATCCTTGAGTTGAGATAGTTCCTCCTTAATTGGTTTTAACTCCCTTGTAATAGTGGCCCTTATGTTATCGTTTATATTAGACAAAATTTCTTTCAAGTTAATTTTTATTGCTTCATCGACAACTTCCCTCACAAGATCACGTGTGAATGAGTTATTCAAGTCCATGGGAGGAGAATTAAGTGCCTGCCTTTTACTACCTCTAGTCGTGGATATATTGCGGATAGGCGTGTTATCGTTTTTAGAGCTTTTTGGTATAGCTCTTACGCAATCGGGGCAGCTCCAAACGGCTTTCATTTCAGAGTTCAATAAATTCTCATCTAGAGACATGCATGCATAGTGATATTTTTTATTACACTTTTGGCACAACATAAAACTCTCAACTTCATCATCTTTAGGAATACAGCAACCCCAACTTGAGTTATTATTCATATTTAATAATTATGACTAATAAATGTTATAAATAACAAGCAACAGGACCAGCAATTTTTTCAAATCAATTCCCAGCAAAAAGTCACAAAGTTTCATTTATTTCTACTGCGTATGATAATAATTATCTATTATTACTGAATAATACAATGCAGCAATACGCTTCAATTTATTGCTAGGCGAAGCAGACCGTTAGTCGTCCAAGCTGTTGAAGGTGAACGGGTTTGCAAGGTCGTTGTGCGAAAAGGAGCGACAATTATAAGATGCGACAATTATAAGATGCGGCAATTAGTGCACAAGCAAGCGGGAGGGACAATGCAGTCAATGAACCGGTTTGGATGTCGCACAATAGTCCACTCAATTTTTATACGGTTTAGAAAGTTTTTAAATGATTACTCACGTATTTACTGCATTAAAGATGTTATTTTAACACTAATACGTGGATCACATCACAAGCTTTAAGATAATATGCAACACTTGTAAATTAAACTGTTAAATACTACTCTTATGTTAATAAGTATACGGAGCTAATAAAACTGTGTGCGCGCGCGAAGAATTCGCTTGAAGAATTTACTTCAACATTTTGAAATTGTATGTGAAAACTAGCTGTTCCGCGCAGTTTCACCCGCGTGGCTCCGCTCCTGTTGGTCTTAGCGTGATGATATATAGCCTTCCTCTATAAATGGGCTATCTAACACCGAAAGAATTTTTCAAATCGGACCAGTAGTTCCCGAGATTAGCGCGTTCAAACAAACAAACAAAGCTCTTCAGCTTTATAATATTAGTATAGATTGATTCACAAAAAATTTTAATTGTCTAACTACTTGACCAAATGGATGAATGCTACACCTAAGGCCATATAAATATACTTATAGACAAAACAAATAATTATAACAGTCTATTTATTACAATGATAAAAAGTGCAAAACATTTTAATAAAAGATTAACATACACAATTATGTAAACAACAACAAGACAAACATGTATGGCACTATTTACATTTAATTACTTGGTAAAAAGTTACAAACTAGTACTCACACAAGCTAACAGGCATGTATTCTCTCGCAACGCTCCAACACAACCAGTGAATCCAATTATGAATGTTATTGTACCTGTAAAGATGAAATTTTTGTTTTAAGATCATCTTGTATGTATCACTTACCTCCTTATTTAAGATCTCAAGGTGTAACCATGAATAAATTACTCACTAGTTGGTCTATAATAGGCAAAATCAGGTTTAACACCTTAGCACTATATTTTCATATACTTGTGAATCAATGTTACAGAATGGTATTTAGATATAGTAGTGTAGATTTAATTTTTAATTAGTCTCTTAATTCTATATCCTATCAATAAGAATTAAAATTCTGAGCTTTAGGGCCGGCGCCGATATGACGATGAGCAGCGCAGCGCACTTTTCATTGTCAAACTATTATCGACATTGTCCTCATTAAAATAAAGTTCAAAAAAGCGCAGCGCGCGTGACGTTGACTCGTGACGTTTCACGTGTGACGCTACGATGCTGCCTAAAATAAATTGTTATTTGATTTTGAATTTTATTTTAATGAAAACAATGTCGAAACTAGTTTGACAATGAAAAATGCGCTGCGCTGCGCTTCGCCATATGTGCACCAGGCCTTATAGTATAATTTTAAGTCGAAGCAAACAAAAATCTGACAAATTTAGTTACCAAATCATTTTCAGTTAAATTAATACGTATACTGAATTTCACAATTGCAATTGAAATCGAGTGGAGAATTTTTAACATTATGTAGTTATTTCCCAATAAGACAATACAATTGTCTAATGATGTCCTTGCTTCAATGTTTTGTTTCCACTAACAATTTTCCACAAAATTCAATAGCACACTATTGTGTGTGAATTGACCTCAAAACATTCGATCATTTTAGAAATGAGTCTGTTTAACTTGGTATTTAAAAAAGCATAAACATTCATATGTTAGGGGTCATCCCTTAAATTAATATTTAGGAGATTTTTTTTGTTTATTACCTGACCTATATCAGAATATCAATACATGTAAACTTTTAATTGACTATTCATTCATTTGTTCAATCAATAATTTTTGTATGTAATTTTTTTATGTTTTTAATTTTTTTTTTATAAAATACTCTTAATGACCTTTAACTTCGGACATCAATTATTTTTAACACTTTTATAAATACAGTCTCATGGATAAACCGATTCCATTGCATCTAATTATTTTTATTGAATAAAGCATTGACTTTATTCCACACATTATAGACATTTTAACACAAGCTGTAGGTATCTTGTGTTTAAATTTTTAAATAAAGAAATAAACAATTTATAAATTGATATTCTTACCGACACATATGAATATAAATGCTGGATCCAGAGCAATATTTGTAAGTCTTGAGAGATTATTAAATGTGTCTTTTTCAGTCCACGCCCACACACCCACTGCTAATACAACCAGTCCGATGAACTGTAATTTTATAAACACAAAACATAAAAATTATTATCACAATAAAAATTATGGTCACACAGATTTTCCATCTAAATTGTCACAGAAAGCTTCTATTTTTTTTATTGCTCACAATAAGTATAAACTGTATGCACAAACATTTTTATCAGTCCTATGCAAATTGCTTATTTACAATTAATTGACTATGCAATCATTAACCAAGATAAATCTAAAAATCTTTAATCGTTGACCGAACGCATTTCAATTCAGCCTTGAAATAAGTACAATGAAATAACATAAAATGTGAATGTAAGCGTGAAAGAAACCTTCTCTATTATTTTATAACTATTGTACCTATTTTTACGTGTGTATCCAATACTCACCCAGAAAAGAACATTGACTCCAAATATAACATATTTAAGACAACAGCTGACTTCGGTCGTGTCACGTCGATATTTTCTAATGCCAGGCATTTTAGAAGATTCATTTACAACTTAACTAAACGCAAACTTAACACTAAGTGCCTATAACGACACTATGTACGACACTATGTATGACTACATTTGATTAAATCAATTGTGGTTTGATAAGTTTTTAACATGGAATAATTTAAATTTTAAAATAAATAAAAACAAGTAGGCCAAAGACCTGATTTAACACAAAGACCGATCGAATTGTTTTAGTCTCGACTGACAGAAAAACAAATGTCAGCCTGAATGAACCTACAGACTATTATGTAAAATGAATATGTATGGACAACAGATAAAACAGTTGACGCTGATCAAAGTGTGATTGTGAAGCAATTATTAATAAACTGTGTTAATAAATGATTTTTTCAATTTTTGAATTTATAAACCACCTGGCAAATTTACAAATTGTACATAGAAATGTAATTGAAAAGGTTAATTTTAATATATACAATAAATTACAGTAATTTGCGTTTCGTCTTAGTTTCCATCTAATAGGCGATATCGTTGTCGAACGCGTATGGAAAAAAGATTTGCAAATGTCTTTTGGTCCTACACTTAGACTTTAGAGCATTAAACCAACTTTGCTCTAAAGTCCTACACGTAAATTTGTCTATAACACATCTTGTGTGTTTGCCACACAGGTTTGCCATGTACAAAGTAACAATGGTTGGTCAACTTCATAATATGGTGTGCCGGAGGTATACATATATAAATTATTATGGAATTAATTCTAAAGTATAGGACATAAGTAACTATGGCATCTATTGTTCTTTTTTTCAAATTTTTTTTCGGTTGTACGTGGCGAGGCACTGCACCGTGAGCCACAGCGGCCACGTCTTCGCCACCTCTGTCTTTGATGCTTCAACCACGATAGAGGATTTTATAATAAAAATACATTTGCAATTAAAATAAATATTTTATTTTCTAATTTTTACACGTTTTGCCATCTGAAGAATGTCGACGAATCCAATCAATATAGTTGCTGATTTTTGTGTACACACCTGAAATAATAGAATAGAATTTTATCATAAGTCCTTATACATCTTTGTTTCTATCGTGTGCTTAATATGTTCTATCGTAAAAAGTTACCAACCGGGATACCGTGAATCCGCACAACCTATTCCCCAAGACACAACTCCTGTAATCAAATTGAAGTTATAAAATAGTATTCTATGACACACTTTGTTTTTCATTTTATTTTAAAGAATATCCTTGTCTATCGTAATTTATGTTATAATACGTACCAGCTTGTACATAATGTCCGTCTGGTTCAAAAACTAATAATGGACCACCGCTGTCACCCTGCAATACATTAAAATTAAAAAAATTCCGAATATTTCAAATTGTTAGCTTATTAGGGCTCTTTCAATTTATGCGTTTCGTATCGGACCGCTACAGTGCCGAAGCGGTGCGTTTGTCGTAGGTACGGCGCACGGTCGGTCGTTTGTTTTCATACAAAATGCACGGTGCGGCAACAGCGCGGCGTCCGTACCGCAAACGCTCGACAGCAGGACGGCAATGTCGCAAGTCCCATAGGGATGTCGGAAATGCAATAAAGTATCGATATATATCGTATCGATGTTTTTTTTAAATATCAATATCGATATTGATATTTTTATTAAAAAACATCGATATATCGGTATGATTTGACAGAGAATATTCGTGCTCTAAAAATTAATTTTTTGGTCTAATCTAATTCAATCATCTTACATTTCTACGGGTACTCAAGTACAGAAATACGCGCGTTTTGAGGTTATAATATATAAGTCAGTCGTGGTAATAATACGGACGGGCAGTTGAAGAGCACTAACAGTAATGTTTCTTCGTCAGAGTCCATGGCTTAACTGGTGTCAAATAAATTTAAAACAGCACTAGCATATAAACGCACGGCAGTCAGATACGCTTTCAATTTAAGCGTTTGGTAACGGACTGCTACCGTACTGCAACGGCACGGCAGCGGGTTATAACTAGCGGCACGGAAAACGTGCGGCAGCGGTCCGATACGAAACGCATAAATTGAAAGAGCCCTTATTATCAATGCCTTTTTTTTATAGTGGAGAATGCATTTAGGCATACCCAGGGCACTCGGGGAAAGAGCCCTGGGTTATGTCGGACTCACCCTGCTGAGTGCAGGGACCTACCGACTAAAATCCACTGTGTTCCGCCGTGCCGCTTTATTGACGGGGCCGCGGGTATTCGGTAGAACCGCGTCCGCAGAATTATTATTATTATTATCAATGCCTGACCTAACCTAACCTAATAAGCTTTTATATTAATTTTCAAGGGAAGACATTATAATTTAGGTACCTACCTATAATGTACAATTCAAATTTATGTTGATATTTTCTACATATTTTTAAAGGGTTAAACTATAAATAAAAATGATTGGTTTGATCTCATTAATTCCAGTTAAATTGATTATTTATCACCATAATAGTTCATTAATAGTCCAAGTAGGTAGGTACCTGGCATCCATCCTTTCCCTTAGAGAAAGCGCACATCATAGTAGGCTTGAGGTGCTGTGACAACTTCGACTTCATACATTCTTCATCGGTTAATATTCTAAGACTTGCTTTTAGTAACACTTTTGATGAAGTTTTCTCGACTCCAACCCGTCCCCAACCTACTATGGTTCCCACTCTATTTGAGAAGTCTTGTCCTGTAATATTCTGAGTGTTTTATATTTATTCCAATATTCAAATATACAGGATGTAATCGTTAAGTGCCCACTTACTACTTAGTTATTATTGTCATTTTACGCATTAGTTACAGGGCTTTCGATATCAGTTTAAAGTTTTTTTTTTTTTATATCTGCAATAGTTACGGAATAATCGGCTGCGCACACTTAACGATTACACCCTGTATAGTCAATAGGCACAAAAAATTTAATTCAGTTTTACTTTCATAACTTTCCCCTCTACACTATGAGACTCAAGTCAGGATGGACAATGTATGTTTTAGAGAAGCTATTTTAAATTGAAACAAGCTACTACACAGCTCTAGCACCAAAAATTTTTTTTTTGCTTCAGCAATTTTTTATCATGAGAAAGTTTGGCGTTTACATTAGTTACTAACTAAATATACCTGGCTTTGGCAGACAAATTGGCACTATTGTATCACTAAATTGAACAGGTGCGTTGAGTGTAGCTACCGCTATATCATTTTCATCTCGTACAGCAGTTGATGTGAACCTTTCGTGAATTTTAACAGCGGATATATTCCTTTTCTCCACATTCTTCATGTCATCTAAGTTGTCCAGACCAATTAAAACCAACATTTCGCTTATATTGTCCCTGAAATATTAGGTAGTCAAGATTGGATACGATATAAGTGTGTAGAGTCTTAGAAGATTTTTTTTCTTTTGCTGATGAATAAATGCCTAATGAGTAACTGTAACCCCAACATCAATAAGATAAACGAAATAAAAATTATGGTATCCATAGGTATTCTGGCCGCTATAGCCTACACTTGGACTGAAAGAATACTTGGACGTAAAGATTTTTTGTGACTTCATGACACCATTTAGATAATGATATATTTAAGGACCAAAATTAAATAAACATTTCGTATTCTGTTACTATTTTTGTAGGTCCTTAAATCTATGCTCACCAATTTCTAGATAATAATTTTTAATAATAGGCATAAGTTCCAAAATATAACTTTTTAACTAGGCATCTATTAAGTTATACTTGTGGATTTTTCCTAAATACGTATGTAAATTGTACCTACATATAGGCCAAAGGTAAATTGCTTAATATACCGACCCATAAAATACGTAGGTGTGTTTACAAAACGTCTTATCGTGGAAATTTTTAGAACATTGTCGACATTGTTACAATTTATTTTTATTATAGGTATATGCGTACAACGTATTTATTGCTATAAATCCGTTATTTACTAGAATAAACCGACCTAACTTATGTTATTTCTTATAGGTAGGTATCATAATGTATATGGCCTATTTTTAGTTTGTACTTTTCTATAATATTACTTGCATGATGCACATTGCACTGTATTATTAGTAATCAATAATTATTTAAGTAATTTTAAATTGTTGAACTGATTGATGCTCTTCCAACAGACTACGCAAAATTAAAAACATAAGTATTTTATTCTCTTTGTAAAAATTAAGTTGCTTATGGTTTCTCACCACTTGAAACAGTGTCCTGCACTAAGCACATGTTTGTCTGTGATCATGGCCCCTCCACAGTGCATGCGGTTGTTCTTCAAAATGGCCACAGTCCATGGATAAGAGTGAGGTTCCGCCCTTCTCCCGCCGACTATCCTCATCGACACTATGGTGTCAGCTGGCCTACCACAATCTAATAAACTATTCATTAACATTCATACGCATTTGTATCTTAATCTCTGTAAGAAAAGACGCGAAATTTTCCATTCATATAGGTTTCCTAGATTTATTGATAGTAAAATCGATTAGTGAAACTCAAAATCTCTATCTGTCCCTTATTTGAACCAAAGGAACAGTAGAAAAATTTCGGACATGATAGTCTTTTCTATGGACGGGGACCAATTTATTTATCGCTTTGTACTCGCTACTATAGGTACTTATGCATACGTAGATGAAAAGCAGAACAAAAGCCTTTTGTAATTGAAATACCGTAAAGTTTCAATGAATAGAACAGTTCACAGTTCATGTCCAAAAACAAAGTTTCGTATAGCTAAGTGGATCATCGAACAAAAACAATTCTGTCTGTTCAAAAATTAATTCGGAACTTGTATAATACATTTTGTCGTAGACATTGTTAAAATTAATGACTAATTAAAACTATCCAATGGCCACTTACGACAATCGAGTCCAGTTATATGCGCCACCTAAACATAAAAACCGTTGTACTTAGAGACTTTAAACATTTAAATTTTAAACTAGGCGCTCCTTAACATACCTTAATCACGACAAAGAATAACATAAAACACAGCATTGTCCAGTTTACAACACGACTTTTTTCTAGTTTCTGACACAGGACTGTTTTCTAGCACTGACACTTGCTTATTTGTGCTCCAAACGCTTCAACCAAAGAAATTATTCACGCGATAATGTCCTTGTAAATTTAATACGCTGGACGCTGTAAAATTTATTACAGCCTATCGCATCTTTGTAATCATAAGCACATACCTACATCTATAATTATCAACACATGTCTGAAATGATCAAAATAAAACAGCAAAATTATTTTATCATTTATTATAGTTATATAAATAAAATGTGAAAATCGATTATATATTTTACAAATACAACATCTGTAGGAATTTTCTTATCGTCTCATTTCACGGCATGAGCAAGCATAGCACAGATTTATTCCTACACATAATTACTAGCATACAAATATGCGTTTTCTATCAAAACTAAATTAAGCTTAAAATAACAAATGAAATGATATTAACATTAAAATTTAATTGAAGGAAACCTCCTAAAAAATAAATGTGCTTCATTTATGAAAAGCCTTAATCAGAAAAAAATAGCGGGAAATGGGGATCATAAATCAAGACAACGACATTAATTTTCATACGTATTAAAACCTACGTATGTATTAGGGTATTAGTAATGTAACAAGCGTTACCAGATAAATAGGTAATTACTAGATTAATTTATGAACAAAGGTTAAATTTTACACGTGTAAATTTGATTCAATTTACGACCCACCATTTAATACAAAAACAGGACATATGCAACGTGTCCATAGATATCTGTTGATCAATTTATTTTTATTATAATATATTAGGATTTCGTTTTATTCTTTATATGCAATACATTCCGTCCTTAGTCTGTTGTTTAATCCATGAAACATATTTTGAGACGATGGTATATACTCCTGAAAAATAAGTATAGTATTACTTAATAAAATATATAGGTACAAAGTATAAAATTTGTAAAATATCTTAGTCATACCTGGATAATCTGGTTTCGCACAATCTATTCCCCAAGACACGATACCTTTAAATTTCAATAATGATTAATTATTTTTAACTTTCAAATCGCAATATTTCCTTATTGATGGTTATATTGATTTCTTACCAACGTGATACCATTTTTTGTTATGGGTTTTACTATGCGTTGAAAAAAGCGGACCACCACTATCACCCTGAAATAGTATGACATAAAAACATACTAGATTTTTTTATAGATAAAATATCAGTAACTAGATAAAATTTCATAGTATCTTGTAGCAATAGTAAACATGAGATGAAGAGAATGAAGATGTGTATCTGTAACGTAGGCATCACATATAAGTGAAGTCCCATGTCCCCTAGTGGGGTAAGGGGCAGATGCATTATACATCTGTTTCACTGATCGATTTTCTTTAGGGACAAGTAGGTGATCAGTCTTCTGTGTCCTGCCAGACCGAGACATTTTTGGCTCTACGCTCATGCGTCAACCACTGTACCAAGGAGGCAGTCATTACATATCATTAGGTATAATAATTATCGATGAATGATAAGACGAACGGTTATAAAGCGAATCTGAATCCAGCTTACTTGACATGCATCCTTTCCTAAACTATAAGCACACATCATAGTATCCTTTACAAGATTATCCTTATATATAGCGGATTTGCTGCACTTTTCACCATCAACCAATTTGACTTTGGTTTCTAACAAATATCGTGATGACGTCAGTGCTCCTTGTCTGGTTTTCCCCCAACCCGCTACAGTAAGGGGCATATTTTTGAAGTCTAGATCTAAAAATACAAGGCCTTGTTGGTATACTTTGATTATATAAGCATATAATACAAGGTGATTTTAATACAATTAGGAAGCTATCTTAAATCTATAACATGTTAAGGTACCTTCAGAAGGCAAACAAATCGGTCGGACTTTTTCTGAAAACTTCAACTTTTTCTCCAGTGTAAGGACAGCTATATCATTTATGTCCCGAACAGCATTAGAGGTGAAGACAGGATGTTTAACTCCATTCTTTAGTCTAAGGGTACTAAAAGAGGAGCCTAGACGATCATGCATGCCAACGTTCACTGATAAATCGTGGAAGCTGACTCTAAAAATAAAATTTATAACCAGATAAACAAACGTGTTCTTAGTCAGGATACATAGTCATTTTCCCAGATTTAAAACCGCGATAATCATTCTATCTACTGAAAAATAACTATTTGTATAGAAATTCTATCTCTCATTATTTCTATATATCGAACAGAGCAGAAGATTGGCCAGAAATTTCTACAGTTGCTTACAGCCTTTACGATGATTACTTTCCTTGTACTTGTATCCTTACCCAAATGTAATACAATGTCCAGCAGTCAAGATATGTTGATCAGTGATAATAGCTCCTCCACAATGCAGTTTTGGCCCCAACATGAGAGATACCAGCCAAGGATACTGATGGGGTTGTACAGTGGAGCCACCAACAATCCGGCGGTTTTTTCCTGCTATTCCACACTCTACAATGGCAATAAATTAGAACTATCAATTTTCTATATAGAACTCCTTGGCCTTAGTAGAACAAGACTTTTGTCAGTATTATAAGACATGGCCAATTACGTATTTCAAAGTTCTCCTACGTTTCAAACAACTTAAAGACTTGAATATTTAAGTACAATCAAATAATTAGCTACGTAGGTACGTATTATGTTTGTAGTATTAAAGTTATTGTTAGCATCTGTTAATTCATCTTGGTATAGTATCAGAAAAATTAAATCTTACCACACGAACGGTTTACTTTGGAAGCGCATATCTGAAAAAAAAACCGATAATATTATTTCTAAGTAATTAAAATCTATGATCACGACATCCGTAGTATGTTATGTATAAATCAAATGACCAGAATAAATTGACTTACATATTGTCCTATTGTAAGGTAAATAAAAATTAATAAATACTTCATTTTATACATGTACATAAAAGTTCCTTGTGAATCGAAAGAAACCACGTCATAGCTATTACCATCAACTGAAAGTTTGCGCAATAAAATGGCTAGTAAGAAAACTTAATTAAAATAGTTATTAAAAATCACTCGTGCGTCATTTAAATAACTTAGTACCAAAGTTAAATACCAAAAAAAATAAGTCTATGTTAAAAAGAGCTTCTATCTAAAAATAATCCTAAAATAAAGAAACCTTAAATCTATTTCTTTCAATTATTCATTGGTCCAAAACATCATCTAGTATCGCTTAGATTACAATAGCACAATTAACATACAAAGGAGATCAACGTAATTTTATTTTAAGTTCAATTTTCACAATACTAATTCGTATGTTGTAGTCAATTGTAAAGAAAATATTTATTAAAGATTTACTGAAAATTAAAATTCATAAACATGTCACACATATCTTTATTCTGTGAATTTTAACTTTAGGTGTGATCTACTTTCGACAACCTCTTTTTTATATTTTAAATTTCCTTAGGGATTGCTTGAAGAATGGACGGATATTTTTAATTGCATTGTCTCCTATGCAGTACAACCTACCTAAATTGTTTCGAATTATGAATTCATCCCATAAAAAAATTGTCACCGTTAGTTCTTAATAGATAAAACCTTACAGTTAATCTTTGTTGGCCAAAATGATTCGACTCTACCTCTAGTAGTACCTACCTACGATCACAGTAACGTAGGGAATTGGACGTTTTGTAATTTGTCAGAATCCTTTAATTCACTGTAACAACCCTTGAAAATATTATTTATTAGAGAATCGTCTTAAAGTATTGTATACCAGTGTGTGATTAGGAATCAATTAAGTGTTACTGAAATGGCGGGCTTAAGTGAAAACAAATGTGATTATGACAAAATTAATAGTAATCTTAACAACAAACATTTAACAAGTAAAGACATAGGAACAGACTATAATTACAAACATGAAATCGTGTGGCAAAATATTGTATTTTTCTCATTGTTACATCTATTGGGCTTTTGGGGAGTTTACATATTTTTCACTGGAGGAATTTCCCTAAAAACATACGTATGGTGTAAGTACTATATTTATTAATGTTCATAATTAATGGTCACCATTATTAAATGTTTTACGGTGTTATAAAAAACGTATTCTCGTTTAATGAGTTTCAAATAAAGTTGTTGTATGGTTTATTATGAACCCATTTTTTTATTGTATGGTTTATTATGAACCTAATTAGAAGTACATTATGTACTCAACTACAAGCTGTTCTTAAAAATATATGTAAATAATTTCGTAATATAATTAAACTTGCTCTTTTCAGTCGTTACCGTTATGACATTGCTTGGCTTCGGCATAACAGCGGGAGCTCATAGACTATTCACTCACAAATGTTACAAAGCGAAGACACCTCTAAAAGCATTACTCATAGTATTGCAGACCGCATCAGGACAAGTAAGTTTATTTATTTTACGTATAACTTTCATATTTATGTGAAGTAGAGCACATGACATCGACAGTCTTATAACAGTAATCCTGAAATCTTGATGCTTTATCTGATCTTACCACATCCAAAAATGTTTTCGGTTCATAGCAATTATAGTTATGAATAAATTATGAATAATGCTGTCCAAATTTTTTAATTTTTTGAAATTGTGTAGGCTTTACTATAATAGTTTCGAACTCTCACTGTCAATCTATCCATTCATAAAATACTTGTTTATTTGCACTATTATTAATACTTCGAGTCTTAATTGCTCTGCCCTTGTAAAGTAAACTATTTCTTCTAGAATACCCTCTACACTTGGATCCGTGATCATCGTCTCCACCACCGGTACTCAGACACGGATGGTGACCCACACAATTCGAAAAGGGGCTTCTTCTTCTCTCATATTGGTTGGTTATTGACCAAGAAACATCCATACATAAAAGAACTGGGCAAAAGGATCGATATGAGTGACATAGAAGCTGATAAACTCATTACGCTTCAAAGAAAGTAAGTACTAGATATAATAGATGTTTTTAAAGAAAGCCATGAAATATCGTAATAAGCGTAAAACTTAGAAAAGATTTTTATCTAACGTATTACTCTTTCACGAAAAATCAGAGCAGAGCAAATTTGAAACATAGATTCATTAAACCCCGTTTGCCAAAGTGAAAAGGATTGAAGATCGTAAGGAATAGCGATATAAATAAAAATCAGTATTTCGTCTTTATTGTCATCAGTTTATGATGATTAAATGTTAGTAAATCATCAGTTGTAAATTATAATATCACTGAACCCAATTAGAATAAATTTAAAAAAATCCGAATTATCAATGCAAATTGCAAAGTTACTGATTAATTTTTTATTTATTTATTTATTTATTTATTTATTTATTAAGCCAAACCAACAGTAAATACATACAAATCTTGCGAGCTTAAATCTAGAAATATATAAATGTTAAGGATGTATCCACCAATTATAGGTAAGGACAAATTAATTTTTATATCTTAAACTTACTTAAATAGTACCAACTAAATCAACATAACGCTTACGTTAATTTTTGTTATGACTAACGTAACTATCTTTAAAGTAATTAACAATATTTATAGAAAAAATTGAATACGAATCAAAGTAAATATCCACCAAATTAGGCTGAGATGCGCACAAAACATTAAACTCACTGCACATTCTAATAATTGGCGAATTTTTACCAACATTGTTCCGATACAGCGGGAGGTCGAAAGCTCTAGATATGGGAAGACGGGGTATTTTACTAGGCACTGTAAACCTAATTTGCTCTAAGATTTGTGGACATACAATAATACCTCGTTAAAGGAATGTTTCAAATGAGATAATGTAGATGATATCTATGCAATTTGTCTCTTAGTGGACTAAAACAATGTAAACTTTTTTTGGAACCCTACCAAATTAGCTAGTAGCATTTAGCCACCAAATTAGCTTTATATTCCTAATTATTATTAAACTTGCTCGGTTCAAAAACATTTCTGATTAGCATTTCCGAATAATAGTAATGTTTTTACCGGATTAGAAAGTAATAAAAAAAAATTTATTTCCATATTGATTACAAAGTTTATTAGGTCAGTTAACATGGAAAAAACAACACAATAGCATTTAATGGTTATGATAATAAGCCCACCTTAATGCATGTGGCAACGTTATTGGCCGCTCAAGTCAAAAACGGAGCAACTAAATCTAAACCAATGTTAAAATTTTGAATCTTTGGTTCGATATCTCAATAATGATAACGAAATAAACATTGCCCAAAGTGTAGAGCATAATTTAAAGCAATAAAAAGTATGGTAAGAAATACTTTGTATCCCGACTTAGAAGCTTTTGTGATTACAACTGGTTTAACCCTTTTAGCAGAAAACGCAAAAAGATCGAAGAAAAGCACAGAGAAAAATCGTCGAAAATTTGAACATAATTTTTCCTTATAATCTTTGTTGTCTCATCACAGTGTAGTAATGTTTAATATATATACCTACTAATTGTTATGTTAAATAAATAACTCAATCATTGTTTCATTGAATCTTTTGTTATTTATAGGTACATTTGATTTCTTTGAATGGTTATTCTTTATTACAGGTATTATTTCTACATATTCGTCGTCAGCTCCGTTCTAATACCAGTGGGAGTACCATACTATTTCTTCGGGGAACCTTTCCTAACTTCGCTGCTTGTATGCTTTTTCGCGCGTTATGTGGTCCAACTAAATGGCACTTGGCTTGTGAACAGTGCTGCTCATCTATATGGCACGAGGCCGTATGACAAGTATGTAAAATGTTTTACGCTTAATTAACCTGTTTTTGTGTTCACAATGTTTGGCTAACGATGTAGAGAGCGCGACTCGATTATCTAAAGAATGTCGTAAGTATTGCAAAGCGGTGACGTCAAGGATGCGTTTAAAATACCGTATAAAATTTTGAAACATTTTAAATAAGAAGTTGTTATTTGAAGAGATTAAGTAATAAGTTTAGTTTAGTTCCCAAAAACCTGTCATTTTTTAATCATACAGCATCACTATTTATCAATGTTTTTGTGTCCACCTCCGTCCTTATTTATTGTAACTGGCCGCAATATTACAACAATTAAAAATGTTTTTAAGTTCAATCAGTACCTACTGATTACAGCAATGAATTTTTTTTTTATTAAAACTACTTCTCTATTTGCAGAAAACTTCAACCAGTTGAGACATGGTTCGTGTCTCTATTCTCGTACGGTGAAGGTTGGCACAACTACCACCACGCCTTCCCTTGGGATTATAAAGCGGCTGAACTGCCTTACTTTATAAACCCATCTACTGCGTTCATAGATTTCTTTGCTAAATTGGGCTTAGCTTACGATCTGAAGACAGCGTCAGAAGAAATGGTAAGACTAAGACACAAAAAAAAAACAATTCTTTTTACTGTCGTGCATTCTAAAAAGATGCTTTGTTTCTTTACTTTTACATCTTTTGTATTAATCAAATGTTATCTGTCTGAACACGTATGTATGAAAAACACAATGTCTATAATTTCTTAATTATGATTCAGGTCGTGAATCGTATCAAGGGCACAGGCGATGGTACCCACTTCGACCTCGGCAACGATGAAGCCAAGTCCTCAGTGACAGCCACGGGTATTGTCCACCCTCTGAACATTACATACAACGTCACATACCCTCCTCCCAACACTGAACTTGATGAAGAAGGATTACCTCTATGCGAGACAGAAGTGCTTCAACGAACAACGTTTAAGAGAAGATCTGCTAAGGCCTAAACTTTACAGCTGTTTCTACGTTACTACGCTTTTAATTGAACAATGCTTGTATTATTGTGTATGACTCTATTCTATAATTAGGGAATGGGTAATTCTATACCACATTAAAAATCCATGTTTGAAATGTATGAAGTAAATGAAATAGGCATAAGTCTCTGTGATATAGCTTATAAATTATAGTAATATTATGTTGTTGTAGAATAAAACTTCACATGACGCAATTTTTCTATTTACTACAGTTTTTGTAAATATCATGCTAATGTACTCTACATTTCCATTTCTTCAATCAATTATATCCATTATAACTGGAACAACATGTCAAATAGTTAAATAAAACATTAAATCAATATAACACCCGTTTTATTTTAAATAATGAATTAACCGTTCTGATACAATTTACACACACATACAATCTCCTTGTGTATTTTGATATATAAACGACATGTGATCGTTAATTTTTGTATAAATTGATGGTTAGCTATTAGACGCTGACGACAGCACCCCAATCAGTCGGAATGGTCTTAAGTGTGGAAGACCAGGCCGGCGCGTCATCACTCGGGCACCTACATCTTCCTAAAAGCAAAAGTGGTCTAAGAAGAATAGTTTAGATGTAAATATATATATAAGTACCTAGTACCTAAATATATCTTCTGATCCATCCAGATCAGTAGCATTTAATTTTTATAAGAATATTGAAGTGTCAATAATGTAAGAACTTCATTTCTTCTCTTTACTTACATCAGATAACGTGGTACCTATATAAAGGTCCAGTTGGTTCTACGCAGCCTTTATCCAAAGTAAAGTTAGCTTGATATGAACAAGTCGATCCTTCTAATAACGAAAATATGGTTGGGCGGGCGATACATCGGGATCTATTGTACTAATACTAATACTATAATAACTAGTACTAATACTATTTGTATTGTTGTATCTATAAGCTTCAATCAATTTTCTATATAGAACTCCTTGGCCTTAGTAGAACAAGACTTTTGTCAGTATTATAAGACATGGCCAATTACGTATTTCAAAGTTATCCTACGTTTCAAACAACTTAAAGACTCGAATATTTAAGTACAATTAAATAATTAGCTACGTAGGTACGTATTATGTTTGTAGTATTAAAGTTATTGTTAGCATTTGTTAATTCATCTTGGTATAATAGTATCAGAAAAATTAAATCTTACCACACGAACGGTTTACTTTGGAAGCGCATATCTGAAAAAAAAACTGAAAATATTATTTTTAAGTAATTAAAATCTATGATCACGACATCCGTAGTATGTTATGTATAAATCAAATGACCAGAATAAATTGACTTACATTTCCTATTGTAAGGAAAATAAAAATTAATAAATACTTCATTTTATACATGTACAAAAATTTTCCTTGTGAATCGAAAGAAACCACGTCATAGCTATTACCATCAACTGAAAGTTTGCGCAATAAAATGGCTAGTAAGAAAACATAAAATTAAAATAGTTATTAAAAATCACTCGTGCGTCATTTAAATAACTAGTATGAAGATCTAAAAAAAGAGGATGTATATGTTGAAAAGAGCTTGTATCTAAAAATAATCCTAAAATAATAGTCCATTGAATGAGTCCCTCCAAGGGGGGTCTAGAGTGCGTGAGTTAGTAACGTAAGATGTTTCTTCGGAAACATGTCAAGAGTCCCTAGGTAATAAACATACTAAAACCCCGGGGCACTAGGAGGAGCCCCGGGATGGGGGGAGTGGGGGAATGGGTCCATTTTTTCATTTTTCGCTTAAATCTCAAAAACG
>CAJQZM010039199.1:1034-35927 GCA_907164665.1 Colias nastes | reverse complement strand
TCTCTAACATGTACCGTTTTTGAGATTTAAGCGAAAAATGAAAAAATAGACCCATTCCCCCCCTCCCCCCATCCCGGGGCTCCTCCTAGTGTCCCGGGGTTTTAGTATGTTTATTACCTAGGGACTCTTGACATGTTTCCGAAGAAACATCTTACGTTACTAACTCACGCACTCTAGAACTTTTTATTCAATGGACTATAAAGAAACCTTGAATATATATTTTGTTTCAATTAGTCATTGGTTCAAAACATAATCTAGTCGCTTAAATATTACTATAGCACAATTAACATACAAAGGGGATCAACGTAATTTTATTTTAAGTTCAATTTTTACAATACTAATTCGTGTGTTGTAGTCAATTGTAAAGAAAATATTTATTAAAGATTTACTGAAAATTAAAATTCATAAACATGTCACACATATCTTTATTCTGTGAATTTTAACTATAGGTGTGTTCTTACTACTACTACTTGAAGAATGGACGGATATTTTTACTTCCACTAGCTTCTATACAATACAATGCAATACAACCTAGGTACCTAACTTGTTTCGAAGCAGTAATTATTAGGTACCTACTTATATTTTAATATTTAAGACAATATCATAGTAATCACTAACTACAGGCACAAACTGTTAGAATTCATGTAGATTTTTGAATTCATCCCATAAAAAATTGTCACTCTTAATATATAATACAGTAAATCTTTGTTGCCCAATATGATTCGATTCTACTAGTACCTACGATAACAGAAACGTAGGGAATTGGACGTTTTGTAATTTGTCAGATTCCTTTAATTCACTGTAACAACCCTTGAAAATATTATTTATTAGAGAATCGTCTTGAAGTATTGTATACCAGTGTGTGATTAGGAATCAATTAAGTGTTACTGAAATGGCGGGCTTAAGTGAAAACAAATGTGATTATGAAAAAATTAATAGTAATCTTAACAACAAACATTTAACAAGTAAAGACATAGGAACAGACTATAATTACAAACATGAAATCGTGTGGCAAAATATTGTATTTTTCTCAATGTTACATCTATTGGGCTTTTGGGGAGTTTACATATTTTTCACTGGAGGAATTTCCCTAAAAACATACGTATGGTGTAAGTACTATATTTATTAATGTTCATAATTAATGGTCACCATTATTAAATGTTTTACGGTGTTATAAAAAACGTATTCTCGTTTAATGAGTTTCAAATAAAGTTGTTGTATGGTTTATTATGAACCTATTTAGAAGTACATTATGTACTAAACTACAAACTGTTCTTAAAAATATATGTTGTAAATAATTTCGTAATATAGATAATTAAACTTGCTCTTTTCAGTCGTTACCGTTATGACATTGCTTGGCTTCGGCATAACAGCGGGAGCTCATAGACTATTCACTCACAAATGTTACAAAGCGAAGACACCTCTAAAAGCATTACTCATAGTATTGCAGACCGCATCAGGACAAGTAAGTTTATTTATTTTACGTATAACTTTCATATTTATGTGAATTAGAGCACATGACATCGACAGTCTTATAACAGTAATCCTGAAATCTTGATGCTTTATCTGATCTTACCACATCCAAAAATGTTTTCGGTTCATAGCAATTATTGTTATGAATATTATGAATAATGCTGTCCAAATTTTTTAATTTTTCGAAATTGTGTAGGCTTTACTATCACAGTTTCGAACTCTCACTGTCAATCTATCCATTCATAAAATACTTGTTTATTTGCACTATTATTAATATTTCGAGTCTTAATTGCTCTGCCCTTGTAAAGTAAACTATTTCTTCTAGAATACCCTCTACACTTGGATCCGTGATCATCGTCTCCACCACCGGTACTCAGACACGGATGGTGACCCACACAATTCGAAAAGGGGCTTCTTCTTCTCTCATATTGGTTGGTTATTGACCAAGAAACATCCGTACATAAAGGAACTGGGCAAAAGGATCGATATGAGTGACATAGAAGCTGATAAACTCATTATGCTTCAAAGAAAGTAAGTACTAGATATAATAGATGTTTTTAAAGAAAGCCATGAAATATCGTTATAAGCGTAAAACTTACAAAGGTTTTTTATCTAACGTATTACTCTTTCACGAAAAATCAGAGCAGAGCAAATTTGAAACATAGATTGATTAAACACCGTGTGCCAAAATGAAAAGGATTGAAGATCTTAAGGAATAGCGATATAAATAAAAATAATTTTTTTTTTCATATTTATTGTCATAAGTTTATGATGATTTAATGTTATTATATCATCAATAGTATTGTAAATTATAATATCACTGAACCTAAGTAGAATAAATCTAAAAAAACGAATTATCCATGCAAATTGCAAAGTTACTGATTAATTTTAACATGATTGAACGTTAAAGGAATGTTTCAATTGAGATAATGTAGATGATATCTATGCAATTTGTCTCTCAGTAGACTAGAACAATGTAAACCTTTTTAGGGACCCCACCATATTAGCTAGTAGCATTTAGCCACCAAATTAGCTTTATATTCCCAATTATACCAACAACTAGTTCGGTTCAAAAACATTTCTGGTTAGCATTTCCGAATATAGTTATGTTATTACCGGATAAGAAAGGAATAAAAAAAGTTATTTCCATATTGATTACAAAGTTTATTAAGTCAGTTAATATGGAAAAAACACAACACAATAGCATTTAATGGTTATGTTAATGAATCCACCTAAATGCATGCCAGTGGCCACGTTAGGTATTGACCGCTACTACTCAAGTAAAAAAAATGGAGCAACTAAATCTAAACGTTATGCAATGTCAAATATTTTACATTCGATATCTCAATAGTGATAATGAAATATAAATTTCCCAAAGTGTAGAGCATAATTTAAAGCAATAAAAAGTGTGGTAAGAAATACTTTGTATCCCGGCTTAAAAGCTTTTGTGATTACAACTGATTTAACCCTTAGCAGAAAACGCAAATAGATCGAAGAAAAGCAAAGAGTAAAATCGTAGTCGACAATTTGTACATAAACTTTCCTTGTAATATTTGTTGTCCCATCATAGTGTCGTAATGTTTTATATATACCAATTGTTATGTTAATAGACCAATCCAAATTCACAACTCAATCATTGATTTCATTGAATCTACCTTTTGGTTATTTATACATTTGATTTCTTTAAATGGTTATTCTTTATTACAGGTATTACTACTACATATTCGTCGTCAGCTCCGTCCTAATACCAGTGGGAGTACCATACTATTTCTTCGGGGAACCTTTCCTAACTTCGCTGCTTGTATGCTTTTTCGCGCGTTATGTGGCTCAACTAAATGGCACTTGGCTTGTCAACAGTGCTGCTCATCTATATGGCACGAGGCCGTATGACAAGTATGTAAAATGCGTTTTACGCTTAATTATTAACCTGTCTTTGTGTTTACAATGTTTGGCTAACAATGTAGAGAGCGCGACTCGATTATCTAAAGAATGTCGTAAGTATTGCAAAGTGGTGACGTCAAGGATGCGTTTTAAATACGGTATTAAATTTTGTTCTTTTTTTATATAAGAAGATGTTAAAAGAGATTACGTAATAAGTTTCAGTTCCCAAAAACCCGTAATTTTTCAATCATACAGCATCACTATTTATCAATGTTTTTGTTTCCACCTACGTCCTTATTAATTATTGAAACTGGCCGCAATATTATAACAATTAAAAATGTTTTTTAAGTCCAATCAGTACCTACTGATTACAACAATGTATTTTTTTATTAAAACTACTTCTCTATTTGCAGAAAACTTCAACCAGTTGAGTCATGGTTCGTGTCTTTATGCTCGTACGGTGAAGGGTGGCACAACTACCATCACGCCTTCCCTTGGGATTATAAAGCGGCTGAACTGCCTTACTTTATAAACCTATCTACTGCGTTCATAGATTTCTTTGCTAAACTCGGCTTAGCTTACGATCTGAAGACAGCGTCACAAGAAATGGTAAGTAAGACACAAAAGAAAACAAAATTATTTGGTCTGCAGTATATTCTAAAAATTTGTTACTTTAATTTCATATATTTTGTGTTTATTAGACGTTATGTGTTAAAATGTACTTATATAAAAACAGAATGTCTATAATATCTAAATTATGACACAGGTCGTGAATCGTATCACGGGCACAGGCGACGGTACCCACTTCGACCTCGGTAACGATGAAGCCAAGTCCTCAGTGACAGCCACGGGTATTGTCCACCCTCTGAACATTACATACAACGTCACATACCCTCCTCCTAACACTGAACTTGATGAAGAAGGATTGCCTCTATGCGAGACAGAAGTGCTTCAACGAACATCGTTCAAGAGAAGACCCGCTAAGGCCTAAACTGAACAGCTGTTTCTACGTTACTACGGTTTTAAATGAACAATGCTTGTATTTTGTATGATTCTATTCTATAATTAGAGAATGAATATGAATACCCATCTATAGATATTAAAATGCATGTATGAAATAAATGAAATAGGCATAAGTCTCTGTGATATTATAGCTTATAATAGTTATAATATTATATTGTTGTAGAATAAAACTTCACTAACGCAAATATTGATTTTACTACAGTTTTTGTAAATATCATGCTAATGTACTCTATATTTCCATTTCTCTAATCAATTATATCCATTATAACTAGAACAATATGTCAAGGAGTTAAATAAAACAATAAATCAATATAATACCCGTTTTATATTTTTAAACAATTAACCCTTCTAATACAATTTACACACACATACAATCTCCTTGTGTATTTTGATATATAAACGACATGTGATCGTTAATTTTTGTATAAATTGATGGTTCTGAGCTATTAGACGCTGACGACAGCACCCCAATCAGTCGGAACGGTCTTAAGTGTGGAAGACCAGGCCGGCGCGTCATCACTGGGGCACCTACATCTTCCTAAAAGCAAAAGTGGTCTAAGAAGAATAGTTTAGATGTAAATATATCTTCTGATCGATCCAGATTAGTATCATTTAAATTTTTATACGAATATTGAAGAGTCTATAATCTAGAACTTCATTTCTTCTCTTTACTTACATCAGATAACGTAGTATATAAAGGTCCAGTTGGTTCTACGCAGCCTTTATCCAAAGTAAAGTTAGCTTGATATGAACAAGTCGATCCTTCTAGTAACGAAAATATGGTTGGGCGGGCGATACATCGGGATCCTGAATCGTAAATAGGTAATGTTGATACTGTTGCTGTTCTTCTAGTGTAGTCTTTCCCTAGAAAAATATTATTACAAATAAAGCATAGAGCACAGCTTTTAAATATACCATTCTATACCAGAACGTATATTAATTATCTATGATCAAATACACAGTAAACAACATTCATTATATCTAAATTTTGAAATTTAATTTTCATCGACATTAGAATTTAAATATTTTAACACAAATATAGGCTTCCCATAATACCTTCTAGGATGGATGAAACGCAAAAGCATATATTATCTAAATCAGAGGTGACAAATGGCAGATCTCGGTCCAAACGAACATCAATTTTGGATGATGCGTGATAAGTTTAATAGCTCTACTAGTAAAAAAACATAAACATAAATACATACAGCTGAATGGCAAACAAATAGGCGACACATATTGATTAAATGAAACTTCATTGGCTAGTCTCAACAAAGCCAAGTCGTTATCTCCACCAGGAGTATATCCACCGGGAATCCTTATAGCTTCAACGGTAAAATTTAACCCATTATTGCTACAGAAGTTGTTGGATCCAATCTGTACGAAAACGGTTGATGGTGATAAACTGAAAACAATAAGTACAGATTTAAAAGATAAATAGAAATACGTAATGGCAAATTTGATCTGTTACACTAATTAAGTATTATAATAATGTGAATTTAACTGTCCCTTGGCATATGGGGTAGATACATGATAGGTACACCTGGTGATCAGCCTTCTGTGTTCAGTCACCCGAATCTTTTATTCTCAGACATAATTCTATGTACCAAAGAGGCAGTCGTAATAGTATCATTAGTAACTAAGTACGTTTTTTAAAAGTCATAAATCAATTTAATATTACAATATCTAAACGACATAAAACAGCTACATACCAACTGCATTGTTCTTGATTATTCATGGTTTATACAATTCCATGAACATTCTGAACAAAATTAACTAACGCGTTTATAGTCAAAAAATTGGACCATAAACGCATAATACTTTTTTATTTTTTTATCAGTAATCATTTTTCTAATAATTTATAAATTTCAATATGATTTGAAAATAAAATAATTATCATATGTAACAAAAATAAAAATCTGAAAAACTTACTCATAAACCCTAGATGCAGCCGTAATAACGTGTCTATTAGAAATTAAAGTTCCTGGTATGATAGAATCATTGGCATGAATAAACACCAGCCACGGCATCGTGTAGGGCGGAATGGGGTCTACGCCTCTGATTTTATCGAACAGGCTATAATGGCCACTGTTTACAATTCCACATCCTTAAATAAAATTCATAATTTCTTTTAAAATCTAATAAAAATTTATTTTTTACACAAACACACAAAAAGTATGTTTCGAATCGTCAATGAATTCATCGTAATAAATTCATGAAACTAGGTACCCACGAATTAATTCGCAATAAAAATATCAATAAAAACAAATAAAGATATACTTACGACAATAGCAAGGCGGACGAAATCCTAAATAGTTGAGAATATTACTAAAAAGAAAACAGTTCTGAAAAGAAAATACATTTTGTAATTACTTGTAAACAATGGAATTGTAGTCTTGAATTAACACGTTCACTGCGGCATGTCCAGTATCGGGCCATCAGCGACTACACCACAATGCGGCGCCCAAAATCGCAGTTTTCACCGTGGTGCGGCGAGGTTTTTTATATGTTAATCAATGACTAGAAAAGAGACAAATATATTTTTGTGATCACAGTTTGAAGTAGGACTCAATTTCGTTTAAAAATCGTATGGCAAAATATTGGACACAACGCATAGAAAAGAAACCGTTTCTTTTGTGTGCGGCATGTCAAATATTTTGCCATGGACAAGCACCTCATGCCGCACTGTACTGCGAGCGCGCCGCGTGTCAGTCTCGCATAGTGATGCACCAGGACCGAAGCACTTTTCTTTTGAGTTTTTTTAAATGACAATGATACCTTAGAGGCTTTAGTTTTGTTACTTTCTTTTATTTCGTAGCATAAATGCAAAAATGTGATGACAGTTGTGAAAATAATATAAAACATTAAAACAAAAGTTACTGAACAAATTAAAACAAAAGTTACTGAACAATTTCCTGATAGTACTCTATGAAGTACCTTGTTTTTTATGTGTTTTTTTTTTGTATCGACGATCTCGTTATCTGTTAACAAACAGACTGAAATATACAAAATTGATTTATATCGATATCGATGTTTTATTTTACAGTGTTTCCCATCGCTATTACTGTAAACATGCCGTATCAACGCAGTGCGGGATGGCAAATAATTTTTCACAAAATCAGGGGTTTACATTTTCCCTCATATCTTTTAAACTATTGGGTCAAACTAAAAGCTATTTATGCGGTATATACTAGACTATATATACTATTATCTGAAAAAAATAATTTTGAAATATCTTGAAATTTCATGAAATTATTAACCTTCAAAGTCAGAAGGTGATATGTGATAAAAATGGCTCATGACGCAGTGGTGAACTTGCCGATGTGAAGTATGGAAGACATGCCGCAACAACGGTAAGTTTGGCATTTTAGGTGCCGCAGTGAACGTGTTAAAAAGAAAAATCTTACCGAGAACTGTATAAAATAGCAAAAACAAAACAAAGATAAAATATGCATGTTTAGACGTTTCCTCGAATATCTGTTGGACTATATTAACTATTCTTAAAACATAGCCGAGGTATTTAAATAAAAAAGTCAATTTTAAATTAAATGCGGGCTCTTTAATTGTTAGATAATTACAATATTGATCACGTAAGAATATTTCGGATAAATGGATTTTAACATGATTAGGAATACGGGTGAGAAAACAATATATTACTAGTTTTTAATGGAGATGTTTCAGCATATCGAGCAGGCATTATTTTTAGTATTGATTGATATTAAACGATTAATTGCCTATAACTGCATACTAACTTTGCGTCTAAACTATGCCGTATTTTCAATTTTATACGATTTATATCAACTTTTTCTGGTTGTATAATTTAAAAGTCTCATCTCTCTTAGTATTCTAGTACTTATTGTTTATATTAAGCATACAAAGACTGAACTTAAAATGAAACATCTCCTTTGAAAACCCTATCAATCTCTACAGAAACAACCGCGGCGCGAATGGTGTTTGATCCAATGCAAATACTTGGTCACTCTAGTATATACGCCCGGATATCCCTTCCTTCCACATCCGATTCCCCAGGAAACGATTCCTGAAAAAGCCGTTAGTATATAAGTAATATAGCAAACATACCTCGAACTATTAAAAAAAATACAATGTGATTCGGTTACCTAATAACTCGTATTGCTTGTCTTTTCTTTCAGCTGTCAAGGGACCGCCACTATCGCCCTGTAAATGAAAAATAAGTAATTATATTAAATTTAACGTATTATTAAAAATTTTAATGATTCTAAATTTGGAATAGTTAACGACAGATGCACGTGAAAAGACTCGCTCTTACAAGCAGCTCTACAATTCTAAAATCTATATATTTGTTACTGAGAATATGACAATAATTTTAAATATTTAAGTTTGGACTTTGTTACAATATAGAAAACTTCGCGAAGCCTCAAAAAGCACCACTTTTTCTAATACACATACTGCGAACTCGAAATTATGGGTATCTACGGAACTCTGTTATTTATTCCTTATATATTTAAGCAAATCTATACTAAATATTATAAAGCTGAATAGTTTGTTTGTTTGAACGCGCTCATCTCAGGAACTACTGGTCCAATTTGAATTTCGGTGTTAGATAGCCCATTTCTCGAGGAAGTTTATAGGCTATATATCATCACTCTAAGACCAACAGGAGCGGAGCAATGCGGGTGAAACCGCGGGGCACAGCTAGTATGAAATAATCGTTACCTGACACGTATCCCGCTTCCCTTCACTAGGATATCCAGCACAAAGCATCTTATCACTTATCATTGCGCTCTCATATTTCGTATTTCTGCACTCTTCATTGCTCAAGACCGGCAATTCAACTTCTAACAAATTACAAGAGTGGTCTTTTGATTCTCCCAACGATCCCCAACCAGCAGCTATTGCTTTTACACCAACGTATGTGTTATCTGTTAGAAAATAATTAAATAACAAATTGCATAATATACCTAGTTTATGGTTTAAGTTACGAGCCGCTATTCATGTAGGTATGTATGTAAAACCCAGAGACTAAATTATATTAAAAAGAATTGATACAAATATCTATTATAATTTATTCAATATTTAACGACTTTAGTGGTGAATTCAACACTAAAACTTTAAGCTTATATTTTTCATACATTACTTATCCCTTTAACTAATAAACAAACTAACTATGTAGAACATAATATCAAGAAGTTGTCTAAATAAAGGTAAAAATTTAAATCGTAAATTTAAATTAAAAATCTGGAGGAATTAGTAATTATTCGGGACACTGCTGGTTGACTAATGTAAGTATAATAATAATAAATAGAAAATGAGTTTAAAATCATTATCATTATGGTATTTTAATAACGCTCAGACGAGTCTCTTATCACAAAATTGTAAAACCTATTCTGTCCTTGCTCTGGTTTATATTGTGACTCTAAGAACAAAAGTAGGTGCTCATATCTATCTATTGAGTTTTCCTCATGTGAATTCGTTCTAAGAAATAAGAATTTGTATTGAATATAACATTTTTGTTTACCCGGTAAATTAAGCTACCTCAAAAGTAAATATACCTACTTCACACTTCTAAGGTAGTAGTGAAAGAATGTTTCAAATTTAGCTCTATAAATTGCCTCTGATACAAATGTGAGGGATTAAGTAAACTTTCTAGAATGACTTCTATGTAATACATACCATCATTATACGGTAAACAGATAGGCTTAACAGTATCTGTTATTTCCACCCTCTCATTCAACTTCAAGAGAGCAATATCATTCCTAAAGTCGACATAGCTAAAGTTATGTGCTCTGATGTTAACCACATAGCGTGTTATTGGCCGTTCAGTTTTGTTGCAACGGTTATGCTCCCCAAAGGTCACCTTCATCATAAACCACATGAGGCTAAAACGATAAAACATCAAGTATGACCCGCGCCAATAAGGTATAAAATCAAAAGTTGATAAACACAAATTAGATTTATTATTGTCACGCTTATAAAAATACGACGACAAAATATTATTTTAAATTTAAATATATTTAATAAATGCTTTATACAGTTATAGTGTAATTAATCAGCTAAGAAACCAGTTAGGTCGCAGAAATAAGTATAAATATTTAAGCATTCATTCTTTCAAGTCATGAAATACAATTTGAAAATAAAGTAACTAACCTTTTAACACAATGGCCAGCAGTCATCACATATCTGTCGTTGATAAGCATGCCTCCACAGTAGAATTTTTTGAAGTACGTCAGTCTAACCACCCAAGGGAATGCATTGACTGCTGACTCTACCCCGCCAACAATTCGGGAAGCTTCATTGCGTTCACCGCAGCCTTAAATGCAGTATTAGTGTTATAGTGCAAATGGTCAAAAAGGAGATATACTTTTTAGGGTCTAAGTAGATATAGATGTTAATTTTCAGAGTAATAATAATTAACGTTCTGTTGTCACAGCCTTTGGAAAGAAAATGTGCCGAATTTATTATATTATTTGAATTGCATACAATATAACAATAATAAAAAGTATCATCGTACCTAGTAAGTTTTCTCTATAAAGTAGAAGAAAAGTTTAGTTATTATATACCCAACATAAAAAAATGTAAAATGCATGAATGACTCATCTTTAAAATTATTCACGGTTGAAGTAAGAATGTATTTACATAAAAATAATAAAAAAAAAACATGAAACGCATTTAAAACCGAGTCGAATCACGTCAAATCTAATTCGATAGGTGTGAAAGTAAATTGATTCGTTGGACTTGTAAATCAGTAGGACATAAAAAATCTGCTAAGTCACGGTCTGTGCATTTCTTATGCCGATTAGTGATAGACGTGATTATATAAAAGGTAACTAGCTCAAGTGTTTTAAATTATGTAAATTTTAGACGCGATTAGTTGGGTTAACTTCTTATTACTTTTTTGTCGTATATACATAAAATATTCCCTGATTACACGTCATCTATCAATTTATGTTTGTCACAAGTTTTTTCAAAATGAACTAAATCTTTTCTGTCTAGGATAGATTTTATCAGGATCGAATTTTCTTAAGATAATAGTAATAGTACCCATACTTAAAATACTAAATACACATTCGCATTTATTGGTAGTTTTAAATATCTAAAACAAATCTAAATATTTTTAAGATAATCTTATAAGGTTATTAGATATATTTTTGATACTTACGGCAGTTACATTTGTGCAACTCATCTTCATAAATCGATTCATCTATTGCAACAGTAGTTTGTTCTGTAGTAGTAGTAGTAGCTGTAGTATTAGTGACATCAGATTCATCTCCCTATTAAAAAATCTTGTTAAAAAAAGCTCTATATAAAGCAAATCACAAAATATTCAAAGTTAATGATTATTTTGTTATATATCTTTGTTAAATATAAATTTAATCCAAATATTAATTAAAGTTTAAACCCAAGATATTCGATAAAAGATAATTATCATCGAAGTAGATAATTATTGAAATACAGGATTGATTTACAATATCAAATTCATAAATGAATATCCAGCTCTACAATTTGCATCTCCAAAACTTACTAAAAGTATCAAATATCAATTGACATTTATTAAAATATCCCCAACAGAATCTTAAATACGACGACGGAATCCTAATAATATCTTCTACAATCTACATGAAAAATACTTACCATAACACCAATACACACAATTAACAGTATCACAATCTTCCCTTCCCACATCTTAAAACTTTTAACTTATTGCAAACTTTGACCTCTCACAATAGAATCGGGATAGAAGTCCCCTTACGAGAAGGCTTCTCACAAGAATGAGGGCGTTGCTCCTCAAACCACAACGTAAAGCTAGGCATCTGGTCTATTATTAGATAGCCTATACGATTTACCTGTCTTCCTCTGTCCCTTAGAACCGGTACACAATATTACGAATGTCATTATTTTTATGAGCAACTTAAATTTTAGGCCAGGTTTAGATTATGTTAAGAATCGTAGTCTTAGTCTTCATTTTTAAAAATAAATCTTTCTTTCTGTCTTTCTAATTTAGAAAAAAAATTATGAGGGTAATTGGTATTGTATTTTGTAATATCATTCTAAAAAGATTCTTGTGTTAAATTTCCTTTTTTTTCCTTATTGTGTGGATATATGGACGTTTGTTCATAAATGAAATTCAACGTACGAAATAAAAATAAAACTGCATCGACCTAAAATCATTAGAGTTGTGAATTTATTGAATTATAGCTGTTCGAATTCGACATTATGAAAACCTTTTTGTACCCCAAAAAGACGAACATTTTTAATTTAGTACCTTTATTCCAAGTTTTATGGCAAAGGTTAATCCTAAATCCTAAATCACTATGAAATATAGCATACAATCAATGCATCTCGATCTGTAATAAAACATGGGTTTAAAAGCAATATAATAAAACGAAATGATAATGAATTCACATTATATTAATGTTGCACTTTTTGAATGTGCAATAAAGCGTATTTTAATTTTATAACTCCTAAAATCTTGTCCAATTCTTCAGTAGTCACAGTAACAGGCGTCATCGGTGTTGTCTTTAATCCAGTCTAAATAATGCGTCACTCTCGTATAAACACCGGGAAAGCCTATTCGGGCGCAGCCATAACCCCATGATACAATGCCTAAAAAGAAAAACGCATAAACTACATACCTAAATATTTCTTATTGCAAAATCAATTTTCAATTGCGCACTGAAAATATTCTACATCGATGAAGTAAATTTCAAAATTCATATAAATATTCCAGTAATAACATTATGTAACTACTTATACTATAACTGTTTTTTATTTTATTATAATTATACAAAGGTAAATTTTCAGACTCACCGATAAGTTCATATGCGTGATCCTTATTTTCTGCAATCAACGGTCCTCCACTATCACCCTGAAATATAAATATCTATAGTTAAGATACTGTTTAAGAGATAGATTTTTTCTCGTTTTCAATATATTGTACAGTGTGCAAAATCAGGTAGAAGTTTTGGATCGAAAGCTTTTGGTGAATGTTTTCATAGGTCGCATTAATCTATATAAATAAAAATATGCTAAGCGTTTAAAACTCGAAAACGGCTTGAACAATTCGGCAAATTTTTTAACGTTTATGTTAACATGATATTAACGCACACACAGGGTTCTTATAGAGAGGAAACACTTAAAGGGGCAATAGGACAGAACAATGTCTCCCGGGGCAGTTAGTAATTAATTTAAATATTATTAATAACAACATTATCAAAGAGCCTCTATAATATACAAGTAACTACATTTTACTTTAATATACTAACAGTACAAGCATCCTTATGAGCAGTAGCAGGGAAACCAGCGCACATCATGACATCCTTAATCTTCGTCTTATTATAGTTCGTACTCTTGCACTCCTCATTACTGAGGATGGGCAGTTGTGCCTCCAGGAGGGAGCACGACCAGTTGCCTGTTTCACCCATCGCGCCCCAGCCAGCGACCGTCGCTTGTACACCGGTGTATGTGTTTGTTTTACCTTGGAAAATAGAAGAAAATTAAGCAATTATGTGAATATACGCATCATCAATAGAATATAGTAGTACATAATATAGGTATTCTATGGCAGCTAATCATAAGATCTTTGAAGGCATAATTGTTTTTGTTTCGAAATAAAGAATAGATAAAAGGTAAGAATTAGCATTTTGACTATTGATTCTAAAAATATATTTACAAGAGCCAATTATTAAGTCTAAGGCACAGCTCAAACTACTGGACCGACCGAGCTGAAATTTGGCATGCAGATTGTTTGTATGGTATAGGCCTCCACTGTTGAGAGGTTAAGAGTTTATCTAATTCTCTATATTTCTCATAAGAAGCTTTTATAGAAGTTTTGCAGAGCCTCTAAACTGGTAAAATTGTACTCACTTTCCATAGGCGGTATGCAGACAGGCCTGATAGCATGAGAGTACTCCACAGGCGCATTCAACCGCAACAGAGTTATATCATTCGATAGCTCTGTAAGTGTGAAGTTATGTGCAATTATCTTAACGACGTAGCGCATTTCAGGCATTGTTTTCGAAGTACATCGGTTGTGCTCGCCGAACTTCACTCGGAACATGAACCACATGAAGCTGCAAAGGTATTATGTATTTAGAAGATACCTTAATTAATATTTTTCTAGGATTATCGTTTCACCAACCAAGTTCTACCAAGCTCTTCAAGTATCAACGTAACGTACTAATATAACTGCTATGTATACATTTAATGATAACAACAACAAAAAAAACTTTCTTTATTAGTGAGTATTCTAACCTTATGAATATGTATAATGTTTAAAAAGTTATGCCGAGAACCTTTTGAGAGCGCAATAAGGAAAACCGAATTGATTACGAACTGGATATATATTTTGAGAACAATCAGATGATCAGAACGGAAAGAGAGTCTTTAAATAACTTGTCCTATATGGTGTTGAAACATTTAAATATTAACAAAACGGAAGACAGAAAATTAACTATTACTGCAATTCTGAGTGAGCTAATCATTTCATGAATTCGTAGTAAATCTTAAAAAGAAAAGTTGTTTTAAGTATTTACTTCAACTTTGGTATTATAATATTTCTGCTTGTTTCTCTACTCACCCCTTAACACAATGTGCAGCTGATACCACATATTTATCATTGATAAGAGACGCTCCACATCCAAAGGAATTGTGGTAAATTAGACGGGCTATCCAAGGGAAGGCATTCACACTGGATCCCGTACCTCCAACCACTCGTGGCTCTTCATTTCTTTCTCCACAACCTTATAAATGTGGAATTAATTTACATATCTATAACTATTTATGAAGTATGCTTTATCAAAAAAGGTGTATTAGAAGAAGGAATATGACACTTGTTTCCGTTCAAAAACGTATCGTAAGGGAAATCTCTAATTATTGTGATCGGCGACAAATTAGTAGTTATGGGTAACAATTGAGAATCGACAGAAAATGAGATATTGATAGAGATCACGAGAGATACATTTGCGTATGAGGAAGTATTATTTAAATATAATTAATCAAATTACTTACTGCAATCTTTACATGGTGGAAGCTGTTTTTCAGCCAATCGGTCATAAACTTTCGTATCTTCATTAACTCGAAAAGCCTCCTGAATAAAAATTAACATAATAATAACCTTTTTAATTGTCTTATATGTTTAGAAATGTTATTTATCATTGCATTACTCTAAAGACATTTGTCATAAGATGGAAACACTTCAGCGTACACGATAATTAAAATATTACCTTACTAAACGATTTTCCGGTACTGACGAGTGCACACAATACTAAGAACACACTTAACCACATCATTACACCATTCGAATTACACAGAATTCTAATTAATTTTTATGTAATAAACATAAAAGCATCCAATACAATCATACAAGCGCTGGGTTCACTGTTATTGATACACTAACTCAAAACCTCCAACCCGATGTACTTATGAATATTGGGCACCCTAAAATGTAGCTTGGCACTAAAACACGAGACTTATTGCCACTCTGAACACAATCTTAAAGCCTTTTAAACTCGATTTTATAAGGTGTTGTTACAAGCAGAGATAACCGAGCTTAGCGTTTAGATTAGAAGCAGCTTTTGGGAGCGACATTTTAGTTGCCTATTCAACGAAGAGGTGTATTTATTTGGCAATGACCGTGTGGATCGTTGACCTCTTGTTTCATTATTAAGACTAATTTATGCTCTATACCTCTCAGTAAAAGATCGACTTTGAGTTCGAACACAGAGATCCTTTACATATTCATGAATCATGCCTCAAATATTTATTAGTGTTAAGTTTGAGAAGCATATGATTGCTATTTGCTAAGAAAATTATAATAAAAAGGTAAAATAATTATATGTGCATCATTTACATTCATTGATGCTTATCTATACTAATATTATAAAGCTGTAGAGTTTGTTTGTTTGAACGCGCTAATCTCAAGAACTACTGCTCCGATTTAAAAAATTCTTTCGGTGTTGGATAGCCCATTTATTGAGGAAGGCTATAGGCTATATATCATCACGCTAAGACCAACAGAAAAGGAGCCACGCGGGTGAAACCGCGGAGCGCAGCTAGTTTGTTATATTAGGAAACTCTATGCAAGTAAATAAATAAAAGAAGATAGGATTTAAAGATTTTATTTCGCTTGATTCTACATTATAAGTGTTATATTATCTGTGAAAATATACGGTAGCTTTTTTCAATAAAAAAAAGATAGATGCTATACGGACAGGTGATAAAGACTTATAAACCCTGGGTTACCTACAGTTGTATTTTTATCATCTTTTTACGTATCGATTATCATTAATAAATACAAAGAGTAATAAAGCTATAATTAATAATAAATATGAATACCCAAATATAATATTTGAAGCGTCACATACAAACTAGACTTGTTATAACGGTTTTAATGAGACGTTAGACCGGTATCTTTGTATAAATTACTGTAATAAATAACTACTTAACACCTTTCTATTTAAATAAATTTATTGTTCTTTTAACTATGCATATAAACTTAATTTGACAATTTATAGACGTCATGTTAATAATAACATTGTATGAAAAAAATATTACATATTTAGAACACTAATTAAATTATTAAAAAAATAGTTTTTATTAATATTTTTTATAAAAAGTAAGCTTTATTGATAAGCTATAGTCAACTTTATAGCTAATAAAGAATATAATACATACGTAATAGAACTATTAAATACCGGGGTAGAGCGTGAGGAGCTTTTGCTCTAGGCGCAAGATCGTAAAGGCCGCGAAAATACATACATAACGCAAAAGATAACACAAAAAGTATTAAAAATGTAAATGAAAATATAAAAATGCCATGAATTTGAAATCACTAACTACTAGGAATAAATGTTTAAAAATTATTATGCTAAATATTATTTGTTTACGTGTAACTTTCGGCCTCAAATTCGTGCTACAGCACTACACATATATAATTTATTCCGCTCGTCTCGGCTCCGCTCGGATTGATCTGGGATAAACAAAAATAAAAGTCACTCAGAAATAATGTAGCTTTCTTCAACACTTCTTTTTTTGCAAGTAAAATAAACTCAAACTCAAACTCAAACATTCATTTATTCAATTAGACTACTATTTAGTAGCACTTTCGAATCGTCATTACATAAGTATTTTTAACATTTACCACCGATTCGGAAAGCAGTATCTATGGAGAAGAATCGGCAAGAAACTCCATAGTTGCTCTTTTAAAATCATGTCAATATTACATAATATGTAACTTATATCTAACTACATAATATATCATAATATGCCAAAGAACTGTCCTGTGGTTTTTACGCGACAACCCTCCATGGGTCTTTATCGTCCATATATTCCTGAATACTGTAGTACGCTCTCTGAACTAGTACATTTATTTATATAAGTTTTAAATTTAGAACTACTAAACTCTTTAATATTGTGAGGAATTCTATTGTATAAGCGTATACCTTGACCCATAAATGAATTTTTAACTTTAGCTAATCGGAAAAATGGCATTTCAATTCTATTCCTGTTCCTTGTGCCATAATCGTGTCTATCTCCTACTCTTGTGTGTAAGTCGGAGCTTTTGTGTACATGCAAAATATTATTAAATATATACTGTGATGGTACAGTAAGGATACCAGTATTCTTAAAATGATCTCTTAGTGAGTCCCGAGCACGTAAATTATATATAGAGCGAATGGCTCTTTTCTGTAAGATAAATATAGTTTCTATATCTGCAGCCCTGCCCCACAGTAGAATTCCATAGGACATAATGCTATGAAAGTAGCTGAAATAAACCAATCTAGCCGTATCTTCATCGGTGAGATGCCTTATTTTTCGGACTGCATATGCAGCTGAACTGAGCTTACCTGCAGCGGTGTTGACATGGGCTCCCCACTGTAGTTTCTCGTCCAATATAACCCTAGAAATACAGTAGACTCAGTAGGATGCAATACCTCCCCGTTCAAGGTAATATCTCTGTTCAACTTTTTTACATTAGGAAGTAAAAATTCAACACAAGTGGTTTTTTTGGCATTTAATAATAAATTATTGGCAGTAAACCATTCAGATATGTGTAAAAGAGCACTGTTCACTTCGTCAACATTT
This sequence comes from Colias nastes, assembly GCA_907164665.1. Classification (NCBI taxonomy): domain Eukaryota; kingdom Metazoa; phylum Arthropoda; class Insecta; order Lepidoptera; family Pieridae; genus Colias; species Colias nastes. Next base: position 17,492 of record CAJQZM010039199.1, on the reverse strand, counting down.
GGGTCATGCCTATCCACATTAAAAATTAATGAGGTATCATCTGCAAACAGAACTATTTCACACCTATCCTGCAAATAATAGGGAAGATCATTGATATATACCATGAACAAGAAGGGACCTAAAATTGACCCCTGTGGAACACCAATGTTAATTGACGCACCGCTAGAACGTTCTCCATTAACAACTACAGTCTGTATCCTATCATGCAGGTATGACGCTATGAGGTTCTGGGCTTTTCCTTTAATTCCATAGTGATTAAGTTTACGTAACAAAGTACAATGTTCAACGCAGTCAAATGCCTTGGAGAGGTCACAAAATATCCCCAGAGCATTTTTTGAGTTTTCCCATGCTTTATATATATGTGTTAGAAGTGCAACTCCAGCATCTGTGGTTGAGCGCCCCTTTGTGAAACCAAACTGTTTAGTGTGAAGTAAATTATTAGATGCAAAATGACTACTCAATTGGTTTAATATTAACTTCTCGAATACCTTACTTAATGTTGGTAAAATAGAGATAGGTCTATAATTGTTATAGTCTTCTTGATCGCCCTTCTTAAATAGAGGTATAACTTTACTAAGCTTTAGTAAATTAGGAAATGTACCATAGTCACAACACTTATTAAATATGAAAGCTAAATTTTTCGCAATATTTTCTATTATATTATTAACTAAATTTACGGACATTTCCCAAAGATCACAAGTATTTTTTAGATTAAGCGTCTTAAAGGCAGTAACAATATCACTAGCAGTTACGTGTCGTAATTCAAATAATGTACTGCACCCCGCAACATGGTCCCTCAAAAAGGTTTCTGCAAGTGCTGAAGACGAATTTAAACTATTAGTAATAGTAGTAGGGACACTACTGAAGAATTCTTCAAAAGCAAGCGCAACATCAGCACTTTTGTCAATAACCCTGTCATTATTTACAAGTTTTATGGTATTACTTGATTTGCTTTTACCCATTTCACCATTAATAATATACCAAACTGTTTTAACTTTATTATCAGAGTCGCGTATTTTTTCTTTGATATACAAACGCTTTGCAGTAAAACAAACAATATTTGTTTCAAATCGGTTCAATAAGTTCGGAGCCTTTTTAACAAACAATTAATTTTTTCTTCTAGCTTAGTGTAAACACTATTATCACAGACTAATAATAATATACTACGTATACAACTATTATATTTCCGCGATTTAATTCCAGACAACTTTAGAATTTCGTGAACCTAACAACATATGGTTATATACATAACTAGCAAACCGGGCGAACTCCGTTTCGCCACCAGAGACACCTTTTCTTTGCTATAAACCTCACGGAGCCCGAGACCTTTCCAACGAATGCAAAACCGTGGAAATCGGTCCCGTGCGTTCTGGAGTTATAGCGTCAGGAAGGAAAACCCGACTTATTTTTATATAGTAGATATTATTATATAACCTGAGTAATTTCTTTATAATTAACAATAAAAGAAACCCAGGAATGTTCAAAAGATAGAATTGAACACACAGTGACACAATCTTACATTGAATGGATCTACATAAACGGAATAGTGTGATATTCTACTGCTACTAAACAATACATGCATTTCCTTCTTGTTGCTCCAAGTTTATCAATATTATCATGATTCGCAAAGTGTTACTTAATTTACTCGTCATTTATAACCGAACTCTACAATTTCTGAACAGCGAAAAAAAACTTTTTTTTAAGAGATTTATAGTACAATTTTTAAAGTTTTTTTTTTTATTTAAGAAAGAAGACACCGTTCTTAAATACAAAAAAGTAAGAAAACTGTCCTGTTTTACTTCTGAGCGAAACTTAAAAGCGAAAGTTTTCCACATTTTCTTTTGCCAAGCTATTAAAATTCTTTTTTTTGTGTTTTCAACTGGTCTAGATGAACAGACATACAGACATTAGTTTTAACAGAAATTTTAGAATCAGTATCGATAAGAATGATGATTCGATAAATTGTTCTTATATTTTTTGTATGGTAACTTACGGTGTGGTAAAGATGCTCTTGATGAAATTTCACTATTTTATACTTTAAATGTGCTTATAGATAAAATGACTTAATGGACACCAACAAGAAAAACCCCATGTGTTTTTGCGAAGAAATTTCCTTGAGGTAACTGTAACGTTAACTGCAATTTTATCTATATTTATTTTAAAGAATTTAATTTAACGTACTTACTAACGTCTAAACGACTGAAATACTTATTTAAGTTAATGATATTTCAAAGTAATATCGGAGAAAGGAAAACTTGCAATTGAGGTTTGTAATCATGTCTCGAAATAAAACCACATTGGAGATCATTTTTTATTTATTAAAAAATAATTACAAAATAATCTATGACTTATTTAATATATTATGGCAATGTATATAGTAGGTACTTAAATAAGTTATTGACCAAAATAATATTACATACATTAATATGATTTATATCTATAAATTTTTGGTTATTCAAAATGCAACTATTTAATAATCAAAAGATTGTTATAATTTCTACTATGGAGTTCTTATTTCAATTTAATTTGTTCTATAATTAACGAATGAGTAAGTACTTATATACTATAATATATTATATTCATTAATAATACGTAAACGTTCTTGAAGTCAAACACATTTTGATATTAATAATTTTGTCTCATAATAAATACCATAAAAACATATCACATCACAATGTCAATAAATATTATTACGAAACTAGAGTCAAAATAAGTTTACTGACCCTGTTCATGCTTAAAAAATATTAAATAATTATGATAAATAAAATAAATATTGTATGAATGGTGAAGGAGTATTATTCGGAGCAATAGCAGCCATCTTTAGTGTTTTCTTTAATCCAGTCTAAATAGTTGGTAACCCTGGTGTAAACTCCGGGATAGCCAACCCTAGCGCAGCCATTACCCCATGATACAACACCTGGAATAAAAAAAACAGATTTAAACACTTTTGTGATGGTATAATAATTAATATACCTACGTATTTTTTAATATATTCTTGAGGATTGAAATTATACAAACAAGTTAAGGTAGGATAAAAACGAAAAATAAAGTAATTAATAACTGAAAAGAAATCACTGATTAATCAACAAAATAAAATATAAAATATTGATAACGTGTTATTTATGAACTTCAATTAGTTAAATTTCTAGGCAGTAAATTTGCAGATTCTATTGCAAATTGCATATAATTGCAAATTGCATATGCTTTATAATATGTAGACTATATGGGCATAATAACTATAAAACTAAGGATTTTCATCATAAAAAATGTAATCAAATAGCTTTTCATATTCATGTTATTTGCAAACGCAAATAACTTCAACCAAGCAAAGAGGTTTCAGAATAAACACACATTTAAGTAGTTAAAGTTGAAATGTTTATGCACTTAACTCCATCATAAAATACAGCATTAAACTTGATATAAGTGAAAGGCGTATTTGTTTTTGTTTGATATGTAATAAAGACTTTACCTATAAGCTCGTAGCGTTTGTCGTTCTTCCTTTCTGTGATGAGAGGTCCACCGCTATCACCCTGGAGAAAATAATGTGACTAGGTCAAAAGGTCAACTTTTTAAATAACCTGAATATTTCAATTATACGTATTAAAATATATTCCACTAAGAGATACGTAAAATAGCTCTAACTGTTATTAATAACAGAGGAATCTTAGGTCTAAGTGACAATTAAGTGGTTAGTGGTCACCACCGATGGTATGATTTATTAAGCCTACTATATTAAATAGAGTCGTAAAAAGCAAATTCTACATAATATCTATTATAAAGCAATACAATCTTACCTGGCAAGAGTCCTTTTGTCCAGTCCTAGGATACCCAGCACACAACATATTATTCGTTATCATACTGGACGTATACTTAGTGTTCTTACAATCCTTGTTACTAATCACAGGTACTTCCACTTCTTGTAGAGTACATGAGACCTTGCCCTCTTCGGTCAGAGTTCCCCAACCGGAGGCTACTGCTTTAACTCCCACGTATAGGTTATCTGTTGAATGAAATATATGAATTATTGATTGAAGTATATAGAATATAAAAAGCACCTTAATTATGACTAAGAAAACACTAACATTTCGTTATAGTAACACGCTTATTGCCATAGTCAAAGAAAATTCCTATTTAAATATCGCAAGAGTCAATGCCAGAATTATAAGAAGGATTTAAACCAAATCGGATATTTATAATTAGAATACAGAATATCATAATCAATTCGGTAATATTGTTAATGTGAAATATTTCCGTTCACAATACACAGGAAAAATGCAAAGACTGAAGGATCAATCCAGAATTTCAAAATCGTGGGGGCGATAAGCTTCAAATTGGAACCTACAGTACGTTTGTTTGTACCATTTTCTATAAAAAGTGATTAGGTACGTAAATACCTACGTGAGTATTAAAACCAAACACCTTTTTCACTAATTCATTAATAAAATACTTGGATGCCAACATCCAAATGTTTAGGCAACTTATGGCCATATTTTTATTCACTTCTATCTACTACTAATATAATCAACGATATCAATATCAAATCATGTCCAAGCAATTTTCGATACCGGATTTATCTCACGTGACCTTTCACTAAGCATATTTATTTTAACACTTTCTTAATTCTTCCACGGCCTTGTTATTGATAATGACCTGAGTCGGGTCACGGTCTTGGCGAAGAAAACTTATCTAGGAGTACGTGTGTTAATGTTACATTGTTAACCATTGGAATTCATGTATCCAAAAATTAGTATGCTACTTACGTTCTCTAACGGTCGACATATAGGCATATGTAAATTTAAAATTCTGAAGTTTTTAAACCATTCTGTTACATAAAAAAGGACAAACAAAAAGTTTTAGATGAACATTTCTAACTAATCCTTATTGAAAGATACTTGAAAGCTTTATAGTAAGTATATTTAAATAAATACCTGGATTAGTCGGCAAGCAAATCGGCTTAATAGTAGCAGACATAGGAACTCTTTCGTTAAGGCGAAGCAATGCTATATCATTGTCGAAGTTAGTCAGACTGAACTTGTTAGCAATCACTCGGATCACGAATCTTGTCTCTGGACGTATGGTCGTGTTGCAGCGGTTATGTTCTCCAAATGTGACTTTTATCATGAACCACATGAACCTGAAAATATAACCAAAATTATTCATATATATAAATATAATAGAGTTTATTAGGTAGAGCCTAGGTGGAGCTTAAAATATGATCCTTAATATGTCCCTCTATTCGCTGGTTTATTATTTTCACGAATGCACTGGCTATATTTCCATCATGTTTAAATATGTGAACTCCTATGATCATCCCATCATAATGAAGAGCAAAAATTACAAATCTAGAGAATAGTTAAAACGAAATAGACTAAACTAACTCCTTACTTTTTTAATTAATCCATAACGCTTAACTTAAAGAATTCGTCCAAATTATGAGGACAGTAATAAAAAAAATACAATTTGTTCATCGTCACACTATTACGTCAGTCTTATTAAATGACGAAGTTTTAATTACCAATAATAATTACGAACCTACTCCACATCAGGCAGAAGGTATGACAATATTGTGAGTACCGTTAATTAACTTGTTACGTGAGTGAACTTTATCATTTTGAGGCATCACCGAATAAGTCATTATGTCATTTACTGACCAAATTAGTGACGCGGGGCGAAAGTTACACGGAATATTTTAGGTTAAAGACAACCATGGACTAGTGCTCTATTAAAGTCCTCTTACACTTTCTCTTATTGTATTCAGAAATTTATCACTGTTTTTGCTTACCGTTTTTGCTTTTACTTCAATATGGTTTTTATTTTTTTTTTTTTGGCGACCGACGATACCGTTTCGTTACGATTTTATTGACTTGTATTATCTTCGATCTTTACATTGATGGTACAGAATTTATTATGGATTGTAAGCTGTAAATCTTAATGTTTTAATTGCAGCAAATGAAAAAGGAGCGCACATTTTTCGAACGCGATCATTCGCTAACGATTTTGCGTGATCAAATCAAACAATCAAGGTGAAAATCGCAAAAAAAACACTAAAAGGTTCACAAATACTGCCAAAGTGGACATTTATAGAGGATGTTGAACTCTAAGTTTGAAGCCTGGCTCTTAGCCGGTTTAAGGTGAACGCACTGATACCATATATTTGAATTTACTAATTCGGACTCAGATATTTTGGGCTTGTTTTCCAATTCTCAGGTTGTCGGACCCGTATTTTAATGATTTACGATTCCATCTGCAATTAAGACGCATATTAGATATTTATTGAATGTTTATAAAAACTTATTTAGTTCTAACTACGTCGTAGCTTGTTAATGATTTCGTTAAATATTGAAAAATTTATTGCATTAATTTAGTCATGACGCACAACCACAGTTGACAGATATATACGTACATACAGTTAGGAAACTAAGCCCCTGCGATGAAATAATGACATAAGCACTATTATAGCTATAGGGCTGTTACCTTTTTGATATTTAACCGACTTCAAAAATAAAGGAGGAGGTTATCAATTCGGCCTGTATATTTCTGTTTGCTTTTTTTTTCACAGATGATTTTGTGGTAATTTTGAGATTAAAACCCGTTAAAATACAAAAATGATGTAGCCTAAATATGAATTTACAAGAAGAAACAATCCGAATAAAATCAATAAATATACCTTGTAAAAGTAAATACGTTTTTTTCAGTACTATATTTCGAAATCTTGTTTTGTTATGGACGCCGAAGGCTATTTAATGTACCTAAATTATTTATAATGCTTGATATGTATTTGTATGATACATATTATATTCAATAATTATTTTAAACCAGAATTAACAATACTTGTATGTAGGTATACCTACTAAATTATTTTTAAAACGATAAATTAAATTAAATTAAAAAGCACAAAATATGCAAAAATAAATTAAAATTATTATTATACGAGCATAGAACCTCCACCTTTTTGGTTTAGGATGAAAAAGAAAATAGTTTGACAGGCTTAGTGCTTGACAAAGTGGTAAAGTCACGTATCGATAAAAATACAATAATTATAATATCTATCTTTTTCTTCCCTAATATTTACGTAATTATGCACATAAATTTAAACAAGATTTTTTTAAGGTTTCCATTTTTTTAGATTTTCGTGCTCTTCTAGATTGCGTAAAAAATAGATGCGATCTTTAAACAGACTGGACTACTAATAGGTACTATTTGTAGCTATCATTTTGGTAGAAAATATGTCAACATAATTTAAAACTCATACTGCCATATCTATAGAAATTAAAAAATAGTCTCTTTTTAACTTGTAGTCAGATACGGTATTTACAAATATATTTATTGAAAGGGCTACAAACTGAAACAATCGATATTTATTTAATGTGAAATGACATCACTTTAAACTTTTTTCTATACTATGTATCTTTGTCATTCAAAATCTGTGGATGTGTCACCCGCTACTATCGATCCCCCTCAATACCCTCGTAAACACGCTTCATGGGGGGGGAGCCATTTCGAACATTTTGTATGAAGTTTCCTTACTGTATGTATCTGTATATTGTGGCACAACTAAAGGACAAGGGCCAAATACCTAATACCTGTGTTGTTTACGCGATTTTTATTGTTAAAATTTTATGTCTTTCTTTGAAACGTCATTATAATTTATAAATCATTGCACAACATTAAAAAATACAAATAACACTGCCTAATAAAAACCTACACTACATTATAATTTACATTACATTTTCTTCTCTGTTTCTTTTTAACTCAAGTATACTGTTACGTACTAACCAAGGAAGAGATACCTAATAATATTATTTCTATCAGATAAATAAAGGTACCTATAATCTTACACGTTTCAGATATTCGTCATTAACCCTATTATTATAGTGTGTCAATTGTTTTAGTTTTAAAAATACTTTAGTCACCCAATTATCTACCATTAACCTTAATTATATTAACTTTTAACAAATATTTTGTGGTTGGGTATTAATAACGGTATTGTGACAATAATAAATAATGAAATAAGAACTTATGGTCTTCAAAAATAAAATCTCTATGATAGAGGTAGTTTCAGGTTTAATCCAAAAATCTCAAAAAAATGCCAAAAAAATTGCCATATTAACTAGGCATGTTTTCTGTAAAATGTATGAAAGTATAGTACAGCATCTTAGATTTTCTCTATCTATTTATCAGATCGTATAAATTTTGTAACCATATTATTTGGATTCAGAGTTATAGTAAAAATGTTGTACAAATGCCTCTTCTTCAAAGATATAAAAATTAGACAGATCAAATAATAAAGATATCAATGTTTGATCTACGAGCAACATTGTAGTCTACCCTTCGATTTTATCTTAACTCAAAAATGTAATTAATTGAAAACAAAAAGTAACAACCAGATTAAATTAAAGAAAGCGAAATTCCGTTGAAATAATTAGCTTCCCTTGCGATTATTTGTTTCGACAAAAGCTGTTGAGGAAAATATCATTGCAGAAATTAAAAAGGTTGTGTTTTATTGCATATCTTGGGTTTAATTAGAGCCCCATGTCGCCAAATTGACGTTTATCTCGGTCAAGCAAATTGAATACAAACAATAATGCACTTTCCGATGCTAAACTTAAGTTTTTGTTTTGTACGTACCAACAATGTTATTCACGAACTGGTTTTGCAAAGAATGATGGTAAACAAATAATTTGGATGTCCTTTAGGTCATTGTTTTTAAGCAAAATACCTGAATATACCTAGGTCATAAGTACCTATAATACGCGTGAATTTGGTGCGATATATTTTGTTCTTACAACCCTTGGATCATAACACTGATGTACTGCTATAAATTTGAAGTATATACCCACCTTGTAATTTAATAAAAAATAACACGTCTAACTTATATACCCTATGCTTTCCTTTTATCAAACATACGATTGTAGTAGATAACTAGTTTATAAGGCGAAAGTTGCAACATTTTCACCACGATGTGACCTTTTGGTGAACTTGCAAATAAGTAATTTTACTTCACAAAAGTATTTTTTGTGTATCCAATTTCACTAGCGGTTTCATTACCAACTGTAAAATCAGAAGACAGTAATTCCCTTCCATATTGTTATTTATTCTTAGTATGTATTAACTTTAACCTTTTATGCAACTTTAGTTGGCTATTAATAATAATTATGAAAAAGACGTACCTACTCATAATATGCAATGATGAATTTTCCTCTTAAACATTTTTTATTTTTTTATTTAAGAGAAAATGTCATCATCGTCAGTAGAAACTACTCTAAAAATACATAAATTTTTGTGAACAATCACAATCACAAATACAAGAATGTCCAAAACGCATCCCTGAAGTACCCCAAAGGAATTTTTTGGCGAAATCACTCATTTCTAAATCTACATATTAAAACTAAGGTTTGTTTACTATGATAATATTAATATAAATAGTGAATAATGATTTACCCTTTAACACAATGAGCAGCAGTGAGTACATATCGATCGTTGATCAACATGCCACCACAGTAGAAACGCTTGAAGTACGTTAACTTTGCCATCCACGGGAATTCGTTGATGCTTGCTTCAGTACCACCAACGATACGGGACACTTCATTTCGTTCGCCGCATTCTGGAATCATATTATGTGATTTGTGAATACGTAGGTACGCTTTTTATCTCATACACACAAAATCTAAATTCAAGACGTGCAAAATAGCTAAATACCCTGTTAAAGATGATAATATTTCAAATTAGGTAGTTTTACGAGGAGCATAAATTGAACTAATAAAATAACCCTGAAAATGTAAATACGATAAGGTCAGTGCCTACAAAGGTTCGGCACAATGTGGTAATTGTCTTCTTCTACTTATGTTCTTGTAATCTTAATACACAACCGTTACTAGTATATGAATTGAAATGTGTTGACAATCCCTTGCGTCCGTCAATTAAACTAACTTTAGATTAGCTGATACTCACTGCAGGTGCATGTAGTTCTGAGCTGGTTTGCCTCCAACAGCGGTGGACGGTTCCCCCATACTCCTCCGAAGAAGTTCTTGGAATATATTCCGCGAGACTTCCGCAAGGAATCACCAGCCTGCCATAAGTATTTAGTTTGATAATGAAGATAACGTGAATACATCAAATGATAAAGCTTAACTTCAGAGCATGGACATAAATAAACTCGATAGAATTGTAGAATTAGGAAGGTAAGGAAATAAGTTGTACGACAAATACACGAAGTCAATACAGTCAGCATTTACCTTAAAATGCTTTAAAACTTGGACCATCTCTACTGACGCAGAAAGTAAGGACAGGCTACTGTTTCAAAACATTAACAGGTTAGTTATAGTTTTATACATAGTGATAAAAGTATCACGAATGCTTAATGATCGATACCTATTGGTGACTTCTACGCAGCAGCAGGTTTATCTATTAAATGTAATATGAAATAATTATTATTTAAGGTAAAGAATATCTATGAAAAAGTAACAAGAAAAGTTAACCAAAATAACATAAAAAAAGCTTTATCGTGCGGAGTTTTAAAATTTAACCGTTACAGAAAATGGCAGTTAATAAATAATACCTAGTGAGTCATCACCAATAGGTATTTGATCAATCAATTTTCTCAATATTCAAAAAAACTTCTCTTTTATGTTTTATGTTGTTTGTGAAACTAGAATTTCTTGAATTAAAGGCCAAAGGCACCAAGATTGATATTTGAATACCCCGATGGTATTAATCAAGCAACATAATTTAGGTAATTTATTGATGGAAATCTGAAAATAGTTTGTGCGTTAATTTATTCTTGGTGGTTTGTTTTGCCGCGCTAACTTGTTTGTAATCATTGGCATTTGGCATATTGTTTATTTATTTTTTATTTGATTAAGTCACCCCTTTTTATATTAAAGGTATATTTAGTTGATTATAACATTACATCGATTGAATAAAAATAAATATATCTCGGACAATATATCGACGAAGCGCAAAAATACCATTAATAGAGAGGCAATAATTCTTCAAATCAGGAGACGGATTTTGTAGAGTTCTTGATTATTTTATTTAAAAAAATAACTTTATTTTGATTCAGGATACACAAAAAATAAAATAAAAATCTAAGTCACAAATAAACAATTAGCGAATTACAAACAAAACAGAATCACACTAACCTCTGAACTAGTGAAAGTTGCAACGACGATCAACAAAACGATGCACTTCACCATGCTGGTCATCACGCATAGATTATAAAATTAAAAAAAAAATAATAAAATTTATAATTTATAATTTCGCGCAAGATAATATGCGCATCGTTTGAACTTGTCGCGCGCGCTCGCTACCGGACCCGCACTGACTTACGGTCACATTCGAGGACGTGATTTGGATACTGCACACACCCCACTTGATTGTCTATTAGAATACAAATAGAAAACAACTGTTAAATGTAAATACTCTGTATGCTTTAAATATTTCCTTGTCCTTTTGTTTCGTCATTTTAACTTTCCAGCTATTTGGGCCCTTTGAAAAAAATAGAAAATCGTACGTATTATCTCATCTCATCTATATGAACAGCAGAGTTTTCGCAGTTTCTACACATTGTCCCTACACTTTACAGAAACATTATTTCAGTAACTATAATTTGTTTATTTTTGTTAGTTACTTTTTATACTTACTTGTTAATTTACTCTACACAAAAGAAAACGCAACAAAATTTCATTTCTATAAAATGTAGAGTCAATTTATTTAGTCGTTAATTTAACTGAATCCAATAACTATATTAAAGAACATGACTGTACTGCATTCCGCATATTTATTTTCAATAGTTCAGCAATAATAAAATCAACAAACGCCTCCTCCATACATCCTTGTGGCCGAGAGGCGAGCGAAAGTGACACTTTCCAAGCAAAACTCTCGATTGCTGCCACTTAACAAATCATACAGGTCACGCTGAAGCAGATGTTTATGTGATCTTCCTCATTAACAAAAGATATATTAAGTAAACATAATTATTAAGCGAATTGAAAGCTTTTGTCTCTGTTGAAGATTTGGTACCCTTTTACAAATTTCTCATGTAAAGCTGGCTAGCTGTCGCGCTCGTAGCATTTAGGAATCAAAATACCTTTAAAAAGTTATATTTTATTGTTTTTCTCTATGACAATAATATATTGTAATTCCAACTCTTTGAAGAGTGGTAAGAACAAAAAAGTTAGGCATATATAATTTGGTTTGATAGAGAACAGAAGCAGGATCATCCACTTGTCCGCAAAAACAATGATTGAAATATGTACCTGTTCAATACTTCTGCCCTTTATTATTAGAGCGGTTAGAATAGATCAGAAAATAATTATTCTGTCAGATATATTTATTTAGCTAATACCATTTCATCGCCGCGGCCGGACGTAGCTCGCATAGAGGGTAGAGCCGAAAGTTATAATTAACCATATTTATTACACCTTATTCCTAAAATTATGTTAGTTCAATGTCTGCTATGTTTACCAACGAGATTAACATCTATCAACATATTATATCTTGTTGAATCAAACAATAAGGTGCTCTGTTCTATCATTTACGTTATGGATTCTGGCTAGAGCCACTCCTTCACTCGCTCTGGCAAAGAACCGGCACTGTCTTTTTTTCGTTGTTCTATGAATATTATTAAATTTTTAGTAAATAATATATTATACTTTTCTTGCAAGCATTTCTCTGTTATCTACTGAAAATTACATGATAACTTTACCTACATCCTTCTCTCCTCCCTACTTTTCCCTAATATATGATCTACCTTCATAGTGTGTCAAATCCAAAAATAATATATTTATTTGATATTTGGATTCTAGAACGTTTTATATTTCAGCTGCATTTTTACCTTAATAGTTAATCGCTATAAGTACCACATCCAAAGGTTCGTTTCTTTAGTCCGAAAATTACATTCAAAGATAGTTTCTAAGAATTAATCGGGTAGGTTTCCATCAGTACCTAACAAAACAGGAAAATGTAGAGTAAAAATACAAGTGCACCCTAAAGAAATTCTCCAAAAAAACCCACCTTTCTTTCATTGACTTTTAAAATCCTTCGTTTTAATTATTAATTAACACGATGATTTGAAAAACATTTAAAACAATTAAATTTTTATAACCTAGGTTGTATCTCTTACAATTATGTAAAGTTTATCTACCATAAAATAAACTCTAAAGCAAAACTATTCTTCTGGCGTTTCATTATAAAGAAGTAATAAAACACAGTACCTACTTATATAATATTTTTCCCCTCATAAAAATGGAAATCAATTAAATTATCGATATTTTATCTCCTACTTAATAAATGTCTACAACCAATATGACATGAAAGTAGGTAATAGATGATGTTCGCAATTTGAAAGTAAAGTGTTTTGCACAATTTTTTTCTGAGCATGATTTTTGAATACGATTAACATATTTAAATGGTTTTGCGCTTTAATGTAATTTACGATACATTTATATTCATTTGCTGATTTTCCTGTGTTGTAGATCACATAAAAAGTGAATGTAAAAATATAGATTAGAGACAAATGAGGTAAAATAGGATCTTCATTTATAATCCCTTTTTTTTAATATGTTTTTTTTAAAAAAGAGCGTGTGTGTCGAGCACATGTGTCAGAAATGAAACTTCTTTGGCAAGTTTCAAAGATACCAATATCGTCGCCTTACTCCGTGACGTGACGGTATTGCCATGACGCGACCTTGACCTTCAAAAAGTCTAAAGAAGTTGCACTTCAAAAATATTCCAATGCGTGATGCAGTAGAACTAGTTCTACTTTCGTCGGTACAAACCAATTGGACAGTTTTAACCCAATCCTTATAAAGCATCCTAAAAAAATCATAAATTTTAGGAGATGGTCGTTAAATGATACAAATGGACATATTAAATTTGAAAAAGCTTTATTTATTTACAAATAAGTTAATTAAATGTTAAATACTAGAATAAAATAACAAATAAGTACTTTAAAAAGTTAAAAACTTATATCTTAAAAGTTATTTTTGACAACAAAATAAATTAATCTTAAAACATTAGTATTTTATACTCTAATAGCACAACAAACAATTTATCGTGACGTAGATCACAGGTACAGCCTAAAGAGCGTTCTTAAATACAAATAACGTTATTAAAAATATATTTAAAATTAAATACAATTACTTTATATAAAATATTTTTATTATTTTATGATATTTAATTGAAATAAATTGTAATTTTAGGGAGAAATTTCTTTGATTTTCAATAATAACAACATTTTTAACACATATAAAACTGAATTACTTTATATGCTATACCAGAACAATGTTTATAATGATTACAAAATATGAATTTAAATTTGATTAATGTGTAATAAAAACAACCAGATAACTATTCTAATAAAAATAAAAACTAATATAAAAACATATATTGCCTAAACTATAACAATGAACACGTAGGTATTCTACTGTTGACTTACTATCTATTGGTAATCTGCACCACCGGCCTGACACATACTAATTCATAAAATTATTACTTATAACTAAATATTAAATAATTAGAGGTAAAATAGAAGCAAACTTAATATTGGTTATTAAACACCGATTTAACAATTTGTTGTCAAAATAATTATTCTAGAATTAATTTATAATTTTCAAAACCGTATTTTTATGACGCATTTCTTTATTTGAATAAAAAAATAGTTGAACTTAAAAATAAGCAAAATCTACGTATGTAGTCGTAAGGTAAGTAGTCGTAGTACTCGTGAATTTAATATTTTAAATTACTTTTTATATATATTCAAGTAGATACTTAAACTATTATTTTACAAAAAGCACTAGATTCAATATTTTTACACGAACGTGTTAAAAACATAAGGCGGTACTTTAAGTATATACATCTTTTCATATCCTAATACATGAGATAAAATGAAATAACATAAAATAAGAAAGCTATTTACAAAAAAAATATAAAAATTAAGTCTAATTAGCACAAAGACATGTATCTCTTAAATTGGCCTTCAGCCAGGGTAGATAGCGCGATATTCGGGTATAGACTCCGGGATACCCGGGTCGTCCGCAGCCAACACCCCATGATACTATACCTGAAAAAAACATTTAATCTTTCGTCATAATAATTACATCTTGAATTATGAGTAGGTACCTTGATAAACCATCATTCACAAGAAACATTCATCCAATCCGCTTTATAACATAATCGTAACTGCTGGTTATCAACAACGAGAGGCAAACATTAGATGGAATAAATCTGATTTAGGAATGTGCTTAATAAAAACTTAAATAAACGTGAATTTCACGAATAAAACAGGTACAGGCTACAACTACATATTTTTTTATATAAGACCAGACAAACATGTGGATCGCCTGGTGGTAAGAGATTCCACAGCCCATAGGCAAGCTAGTGACGTGTCAAAAGATGAGGTAAGTAGGCTCTCTTTTTTTAATACGTACATATTATTTCCTCTATGTGTATTATTTTATAAAACCGACCGAACCGAAACTGTTTTTTTTTTAATCAAATAAGTTGTATAATGATTGATACATATTACTTACCAACAATCTGGTATCTATCTCCCTGCTGTACCAACAACGGACCGCCACTGTCGCCTTGGCAGGAGTCTGTTGATGCTCGACCCGCGCAAAGCTGAAACAATATACAGAATTTAATAGAGATTAGACTGTAGTTTAAAGTAACATAAAAAACCGTACTATAATATATTACAAATTAATATAGGTTGATACATTAATTATCAAAGCCGCTCTTCCCGGATCAGCCGGATTGATTTCGTATAAAAAATCTTGATCTAGCGTATATAAGAACTTAAGAATAAAGAAGTATTTTACTAGTGAAATGTGACAAAAAGTATTTGTAGAAGTTGCATTAAAGCTCGAGTAGAATTAACTTGTATTTGCTAAAATAATTCGCAAGGAGAACGTAAATGTGATTGCATCAACTGCAGTTACTTCTGTTTTCTTTGTACCAGATAGAGATACGGCATTACTTTTTTTAATAGCAATATTTTTCTTTCTTTTCTCAATGTTTAAACTCTTTTATACAGTCGAATTCCTCCAATTCAACCAGTCATAATCATATATATTCTTTTATACATATTACCTATTCCTATAGAAAAATTGGATCTTTTCTACATTTTGGTAACCTGATATAAAACTCAACTTTATTATAAACTTGTTTAACTTCTTCTTTATTATAGTCTTGTTTGCATATGAGGTTAGATATTAATTTACATGGATCCACAAATTTTAAATAAAAATATGACCACTTCATACGGACCAAAAATATCTAATTGTCAAAATATCTACTTCCTCGACTAGGGTTTTCGATTACAGGTTTTCAATCGGAAGGAGTCCTACACCTGATTCTGGAAATTGAGTTATCATAATGATAAGTTCAAACAAAGTTCAAACACAAGATACAAGGTACAAAAAATGATGTATCATGTCAGTTAAATTCGTTTGAAAC
>CAJQZM010039197.1:4666-54702 GCA_907164665.1 Colias nastes | reverse complement strand
ACCTTCTCAATAAGTAAGCTTCAAATTACGGTCAAGTGTTTAATAAACATTATGCGATTCATTTTTGATTACATACATGTTAATTTCTTATTCGTGAACTATTAAGAAAACTTTATGCCTGAAATGCTATGACTGTGGAAATGGACCACAATTTACTTTAGAGTAACTAAGTTAAGCATCTTTAGAAGCTATTTAACAGGACTGAAATATCTTCTGCTAAATATAAGAAATACTCCGACATTTAGACCGTTTTAAATATAACTCAGTTGCAGGCATCGTGTATCGTTTTATTTTATTGTTTGTATCTTATAATTGTGCCTTGTATTTTAGTCAACAATATTCTATTTATGTACATAATACAGGCCTATTTTATATTTGTACAATTTTATATAACAATTAAGGTAACTTTACATTTAGCATCACATATTGTTCTATGTATTTACACCTATATCTTCTTGGAATCTTCATCTTTGTGATGTATGTATATTTGCTTTTCTTTCATCCTAAAGCACTGAACGGATTATGATGATACTTAACAGTGGTGTAGCTTATGTCTTGAGCTACAGAAAATATACTTGCTTTTGCCCTCGGATGAAACGGCACGGCCCAGCTAATAAAGCATAAATTATAATAATTCAATGTTCAATTAAACCATTTCCACACAAAACATTGTTTCCAAGCCACTCACAATCTTCTCGAAGCTTGTCGTAATCTTGATTGAATATCAAAAAGTTTTATTGATTTGTTTGTAAAGCCAATCCTGTAGATTATTACTGCCATCCATCATACCAGTGTCAAGCTGAACGTACCCTAAGTGTGTTTTAACTTTTATTCGGTAATTCTTATCTTTACTGTGACCGCTTCTAGAAAGTGCTATGTAATATTGAGATGCTAAATTCTTTTAATACCTTCTTTTAGATAAACTCTAAAGAATATTTTATATCTCTAGTCAGTTCCTTGTTTGTTTTTCTTGTCTATAAGCTTTTTAGATTTTTTAAATTATGTCATTAGTTTACTAGTTATTTTATAAGGTCGATTTTTTTATTGTTAATTTTTTACTCGTTTATCATTTATACAAATTATATTATTAAAACTTATTATGTCAATTTATCTATTTATATTTTAAAGGTTCATAATATAAATTATATTATGAACCTTTAAACAGGGTAATCTAAAATTATCCCTTTCAATACAATAGATTAAGGTAAAAACAAGTTTAGACAATTTTCATTACGTCCAAAGTGTTCCTGACAACTCCCTTAAATTTAATACGTTTCGAACAATGATTAACTTTCAATTTAACTTCTTAACCCGAGTCACGTTAAAAATCAAGGATCCAACCTTGATTTTGAAGAAAGTAAGGCCAAATTAAATACGGTTTAAGAGTGAGTGAAATTGAGATAAAGTAAATTTGGTAATTTGGAAGCAAACATTCGAATTGGAATGAAATAATTATTATCGTCAACAATTGTTGAAATTAATGGAATAGCGTGGACAATTGTAGAGCTTTTTTTAAAGTTGCTTAACGTGATCATTTTTTTTTCATTCTTCCTATTATAGAATACATATATCCTCCTTACCTTGTTTAGGCTATGATTATTATCAGACTGGTCTATTGCGGTTTGAAAATAAATTTATTGTTAACCACTGTCACACAATTATTATTATTTTTTTTTTTTGGAAACTGTTCGTAATTCTTTAAGCTGCAAAATGCAATTGTAAATGATTTAATATGAAAAGATGATTTATGTTTCAATGAATAAAAATTAAGGTAAATCATCCTCGAATCCCACGTACAAAAATCTTAATGGGCCCTCTTCACAATGGGCAGCGTTGGGCGAGTAGAGGCAATCACGATAGTGTAGAGGCAGTATCTCATCTGTGGTAGAGGCTAGCTGTTTATTCATGCCGTAATGGCGGCAAACATCGACGATCATTTATTGGGCCAACGCTGCCCATTGTGTAGAGGCCCCATTACACATTAATCACATCTCGACAAATCAAACCGCACACGGCAGAGCGTAATGGGGCAATTTTTCGTTCGATTATATTGAATAAAGTTCAATTTACGAGTGCGAGTTTGTTCCCCGACGGAAATTCGAGCACGCAATGTTGCGGGAATCTTTATACGTATCTCGTTTGAAATTTATGTTTCCTTTCATAAGAATAATATTGCTTAATTCGATCCGTTTTTAAAAACAATCCGCGCTTTGATGTGGAAATGCGTGTGGAAGGAAACCGTAAAGAAATGACTAGACGTTTGTGTTACATTTGCATTGTTATTTTGAGTGTGTGTGCTTTTTTTGTTTCACTAGCTTCCGCCCGCGACTTCCTTGTTGTTTTCTTGCTAAAAAGATTTCGGCTAACAATGTATTTCTCCCGCCAAATCGGTCTGTTCTCCTCAATGTTCAGCCGTATGAAATGGACCAGGAAAACTTTTTATTCATTATTACCTCGTTGAATCTACATATTGTTTATTTTCGGAACTTTAAAGAAGCTGTTAATTGTAACATGAACAAAGATCTATTTATACGTAATAAGAACTAATGACACACTTAAATATTTGAATAGATACAGTTAGTTCAACGGGACTAAATAAGTGATAAAAATCTATATAGGTATAGGTAGTACTACTAGTAGTTCAACTTACGACCTTGCCCGCATGGTAATTGAATAAAAATAATCCATTATTCTGATCATAATCTACTCGCATAATAAATTTTAGCGTAACGAGTTCAGCAGTTTTGCCGTGAAATAGTAACTAACAGACACATCCATTTAGAGTTATTATTATATGTGTTTATAGGATTTTTTACTTGTACTCGTTTGTAAAAGTTATTCTTTTACGTAATTTAGGAAATAGACCGGTCGTATTGCGAAAGTTGCTATAGAAATCTATAAAAATCATGTTTGACTTCTTATTTCATTTTAAACTAACGTTTTCACCTGGTTTCGTGTGAGATATTAATATAATTTGTTGATATGTAGGTTGATATGTACTTAAAGTCATACATATCTATTATTAGCTTTGTGCCCTAGCTTCGCCTGTGTTACACTGTCGAAAATTGGGCGTACCAAATCAGAAATCTTCGTGGGCTCATTACTGAAGATTATCACATGATCAATACTTAAGAAATCTATAAAGGACATACAGACAAACATTCATTTTTATATATTTATTAGAGGTGTATTGATATCACCAATTGACTTGATACAATAAAGTTCAATGTCGGTTTTATGTTTCATTGATGAAACTAAAATAAAATATTTGAAATATCGCAGCAAATTCAAATAAATGTAGTTGTACTTTCCGCTGAGAGCAATGAATAAATGAAAATCATGGCATTATAGATAATGTAAATTTTTTGATATCGAAAATTTAAAAGTAATTTCAATGGATTCGAAAAATATCTTAATAAGTAGTGCATTATTATTTGAAATTTTTATTGCAAATCTATACTTAATATTACAGCTGAAGAGTTTGTTTGTTTGAATCTCAGGAACTGGGACCAGAACCATTTAAAAAAAATCTTTGGGTGCTAGACAGCCTATTTATCGAGGAAGGCTATAGGCCTATATATCATCATGCTAAGACCAATAGGAGAGGAGCAATGCGGGTAAAACCGCGGAGCACAGCTAGCTATAATATAAATTGCTACTATAGTATAGTTACTAGTCGGTATAGTAAGTATTATAATATCTGTGCCATAGTACAATGCGAGACGTAGAGCCAATTCAAGCCCGACATAAGATTGATCAATGAATTAGTAAGTACTGAAATTCCGCCCCATATTCCACAAAGGGGCAAACAAATGTTTACAGGAATCATTAAATATACCTAACCGTTGCATTCCCAAATCCCTCTCCAATAATTTAGAGCCAAACACTTCACAACATGAGTACTATTATAGTATTATATTCACTGTGGTATTATATTGTAGTGTGGTATTATACTGTAGTAGTATTATATTGGACTGACCGTTTGGCTTGGCCCTGTCTTCCAAGCCAGAGGTCGTGGGTTCGATTCAAGTGGGGTAAATATTTGTGTGATGAACATAGATGTTTGCTCTATGTCTGGGTGTTAATCATCTATATAAGTATTTATTTAAAATTATATATTATGTATGTTTATCAGCTATCTGGTTTCCATAACACAAGCGAAAGCTTAGTATGGGATTAGATCGTGCCGTATGTGAAAATTATCCTGAAATATTTATTTATTTGTATTATCTGTGGTATGACGCACTGGTTGTATAGATTTTTAAATGAAATAACGATTAATATAGTATATAAACCCATCTAAGTACATACATCTGGTTTTCTAAGGAAATTTTGTTGGTTTAACTGATTTACGATGTTATGAGTTTATAAAACACAGGTACATCCTGTACTTTTCATTGTAGGACGATTATCATATTATTTCAACCTTTTATCTCTTTCACTACTTTTGTTTCATAACAATAATTTTCCTTTATCTCTAAGATGTACCTAATCATCATAATTTACATTATTTTTGTTTAAATTTACTTCTTATATATTTCATTCTTTAGTTTTGTTCAATTCACAGATATACTGACATCTGTATACAAATAAAGTAGTAAATACAAATAAACTATATATATGTATACACTGCTATAAAAATATAAGAACGGTAATGACTCAGCAGTTCATACCTCCGTCCTCAATCAAAAAGCTAGGGGGTTCTTGAATAGTCCTCTATTAAGTCCTTATACAATAAATTTTAATAGAAAAATTCAATTTATCTGCATACTAGGCTGATCCCGCGGTTTCACTCACGTGGCAAGAAAAAAATAAGCATATTATGTAATGATTCAAAACTATTGTCTGTAACTGTAGCAAATTTCATTCACATCCGATTAGCTTTTTGCGTAAGAAAGTAACAAACATCCATCCGTCCTTACAAATTAATAATTGAATATTAGGATTGTTCTCAATCGACTTCACCACTAGAGTATAAAAAATCGTGAAGAACGGCACATCAAAACAATTTTAGCCATCAGAAAAACTTTACCAACATTCATGTCCTAAACCTTTATATAACTGAGAGAGATCTGTAGAGATACAATGGAAACAAAATAGGTTAACGATTCAAACTGTTTCAGTAGTTTTTGCGTGATGAAACATCAAACACACAAACAGACTTAAATACGTATATAATATTTTCTTTACGATACCGGAAGTTTAAGGGTAAAAGTACATTTTAAGGCAATAACCTTCAAATCAACAAACGAGAATTAAAAACTAGAGCAACCGACCTCCGCTCATGAATATTTAAATATACATAACATAATTTTATTCGCAATTTATCAGTATTTCACCACAGTTTATAAATAAATAAATATTCAGGACAATTTTCACACACGGCACGATCTGATCCCATACTAAGCTTTCGCTTGTGTTAGGGAAACCAGATGGCTGATAAACATACGTATATAATTTTTTAAATAAATACTTATATAGATAATTAGCACCCAGACACAGAGCAAACATCTATGTTCATCACACAAATATTTGCCCCGGGTGGGAATCGAACCAACGACCTCTGGCTTGGAAGGCAGGGCCACTACCAACCAAGCCAACCGGTCAGTCAAATATAGTTTTGTATTTAAACGCGATTTTGGCCGGGTATAGTTTGGGTTTAGTTAATCGCCAAATAGGGTATTCAAATAACCCAACGTTTCTGCCCCGAATAATAATTAGATCTGATTATCATGAAATCTATACCAATATTATGAAGTGTTTAGTTGTTTATTTTTTTGATGAAGAGTTTGTTTGCTTGCTTGAACGGAACTCAGGAACTACAGGTCTGATAATTTCACAGTTAGATAGTCCATTTATTGAGGAAGGCTATATCTCATCGCGCTAAGACCAATAGGTGCAATGAGGGTAAAATCGCGGGGCATAGCTAGTTCCAATATATATTGTGGAAACTAGTTAACATATTATAATAGAGACTTTATAAAAAAATCGAATTAAATTACGAATACATAATAAGAATTAAATACCTTCCGTCGTTTTTGGGAATAGCGGGAAAGCATTCCTTTCGATATCTTAATCTTCGCGTCGGCATGTTTAAAAAATTAAACAATAATTAATGAACTACACGTAATTAATTTTTTTCACACACACAATTATTACAAACATATAATTAAAAGAATTATAAAAATTCATCATATTAAATTTGTTGTTCTATATGTAATCTCTTTAAGCCATTTTTTAAATTTATGATCTTCTATTTAGTTGATACAATTTAGAATTTATAATCGAAACTGCAAAACCATCTCTACCATAAAGTGACATTTCAATAAAACACCCGAATATTTTAGCTTAATTTTGAATTAAGTTTTTTGTTTATGAACTAATCCGAATATATTAATTATAAATATTCGCATAAATTAATAACAGGAAAAAATATTTGTAAAAACTCCACTGGCCTAGTGCATCGTTTAATTGACCTTTAGGTGTTATATGAGTAATAATAAGATAATGTTTTTATTGTCCCATATAAGAAATGTTTATAATTTGCAATTGTATTAATAAAACAAACAATATCCGAATCAGAATTTTAACAATCAGATATAAAAAAAGTATCGTAAATGTAAAAGAAGTTAAACTGCTAAAAATATGTCGCTCTCTTTCTCTTATTATCAACCTCATATCATTCTTCTCTTTCATGTAACGTATTTTTCCTAAAACATAACATCTACTCCTGTATTTAGTCATATCCACTTATCGATTCCTTAATTGCCACCTAACCACTAAGAATATCTTAAATAACATCATTATAGACATTTAAATAACTAAAAAGTCTACATAAATTATTTACATAAATTATTCAACGAATTTTGAAGCGGTTTTTTTAATAGATAGAGTTATTATAGATATATTATGTTTTAATATTTATTAGGTTTTAGACAAAGCGGGTGAAGCCGCGGCTGGAAAGCTAGTATACATATAAATTGAATTTATATCACTCTTACTTTTCACCAAATTGAGTGACATTCTAGAGACAAAGAAGCGAAACAAATAGATTCGAAGACATTTACACTATTTAGCTATTATGTAGAGCTTTGCTTCTGTATTTTATATCTCATGATGACAAGATATTATAAGATATTAGGTGTGCTCCGCGGTTTTAGTTAGCTAGTAGATGATATGCCGATTGCAACAATGCAGAACCATCGTGGGATCGTTTACATAAAACTGTATAATAATTAGTTTGGTGTATTAGTTCTTCTGTTTGATTCTACGTGAATATTATTTTTTATATGTTTTTTTTTCAATATGTTATAGAAACAATGTCACATTATTTGTATATAATACATAATTATTCAAACAAACAAACACCAAAATGTTAATTGTAAGTAATTAATTGCAATTCATAAACATTAGAAACTGTTAATCTAACATTTGTATTCAATTCCATGATAATTTTAATGAAATTCCTTTTCTCATAATCTATATTACAAATACTTTAATAATTGTTAAGCGGATATTAATTTTGATAATAATGTTTAGTTTCGCCAATCATTTTCATGAATCTGCATATTATATTAAGTTTTTCTTTGTCTATTGACTTGACTAGCTGTGCTCCGCGGTTTTACCCGCAGTGCTCTCTGCTCCTGTTGGTCTTAGTGAGATGATATATAGCTTCCTCGATGAATGGGCTATCTATCACCGAAAGAATTTTTCAAATCAGACCAGTTGTTCCCGAGATAAGCGCGTTCAAACAAACAAACTCTTCAGCTTTATAATATAAGTATAGATTAGGCTATTTATCATACAATTGAATTATTTTATATAAAACCTAGGTAGCTATAATAAAGCCATGAAATAACAGTAAAAATTTCAAATATTTTGTCGCTTAAGACTGAACAACTGAACAATATGTTGTTTTACGACGATACGAGAATTCTATAGTAGGTCAAAGTTCATACGTGCTTAGTGTTACTAAGAAATTGTTTTCTTTTAATAACATCTTATCAAAATTTCAATTTCATTTAGAATTTTATATCTTTCTTACGAATTTACAGCTCTCAGGAGATAGACAAGGAACAACAGAAAATGTTTATAATTCATAGAATGTTTGTTACAAAATGAAAAAACTTTTTTAATTTTCCGTGTCAGTCATTTAATAATTGATAGTCAATGCTTTTGAAGAGAAACGATGATTTATCTCATACTTTTTGATATTATTAGTAAAATATTAAAAAAGCAAATAATTAATTTGTACATATACCTAAATAACATAATATACTAATTATATCCGTTAGAAAAAATCATTTAAAGGAAAGGAAAGGAAAATGAAGGAAGTATTTTAATAAATAACTGCATCAAACATCCAGAAATCAGAACTTAATATTAAATTGTATGTAATTTCTGTAACTCTACATTTGTAGAGACATCGCTTATGCTAACATCAATAATTAAATCATACGCATAAATTACTTAGCCAATGATAACTCAAACTCAAACTCAAACTCAAACATTTATTTATTCAATTAGACTTCTTCCAGAAGCACTTTTGAATCGTCATTACATTCTTTAAATTTACCACCGATTCGGAAAGCAGTATCTATGGAGAAGAACCGGCAAGAAACTCCATAGTTGCTCTTTTAAAGTCATGTCCATATACAATATAATTTTACATTACATGTTACTTACATCTAACTACATAATATTATATATTATCATAATATGCCAAAGAACTGTCCTGTTATTCTTACGCGACAACCCTCCATGGATTTTCATCTTCCATATATTCCTTAATGCTGTAGTAGGCTCTCTGAACTAATACATTTTTTAAATAAGTTTTAAATTTAACACTACTAAACTCTTTAATACTATGAGGAATTCTATTGTAAAAACGTATACCTTGGCCCATAAATGAATTTTTAACTTTAGCTAACCTATAAAATGGCATTTCAATTTTATTTCTATTCCTTGTGCCATAACAGTGTCTATCTCCTACTTTTGTGTGTAAGTCCGCGTTTTTGTGTACATGTAAAACATTATTAAATATATACTGTGATGGTACAGTGAGGATACCAATATTCTTAAAGAGATCTCTTAGTGAGTCCCGAGCACGTAAATTATATATAGAGCGTATGGCTCTTTTCTGTAATATAAATATAGTTTCTATATCTGCAGCCCTGCCCCATAGCAGAATTCCATAGGACATAATGCTATGAAAGTAGCTAAAATAAACCAATCTAGCCGTATCTTCATCGGTGAGATGCCTTATTCTTCGAACTGCATATGCAGCTGAGCTGAGCTTAGCAGCGGTGGTGGCAACATGGGTCCCCCATTGTAGCTTCTCATCTAGTGTCAAACCAAGAAAAACAGTAGACTCGACAGGGTATAATACTTCCCCGTTTAAAATGATATCCCTTTTGACCTTTTTTACATTTGGAAGGATAAACTCTACACAATTTGTTTTTTTTGCATTCAATAATAAATTATTAGCATTAAACCAATTAGATATGCGTAAAAGAGCAGAGTTTACTTCGTCAACATTTGTGTCATATCTATCCACATTAAATATTAATGAGGTATCATCTGCAAACAATACTATTTCACACATATCCTGCAAATAATAAGGTAGGTCAATAATATACACTAAGAACAAAAACGGTCCTAAGATAGATCTACCTCAGTTTTAAGGTATGGGATTATATTTTGGGGTAACTCTACCAATGTTTCCAACGTATTTCTCGCACAAAAAAAGTGTATAAGAGCACTGTGTAATATTGGTCCCCTTGATTCTTGCAGACCTCAATTCAAAGAAAAACGTCTCTTAACACTTACTGGTTTGTATATATTGGAAATATGTATGTTTGTAAAAAAGCACGGTGAACTCTTCAAACCAACCAAAAACAATTCACAATTGGGTTTTAGGGATCCTACTCGCCTATTGATGCCAAACTGTAAATCTAAACTTTTTCAAAACAATGCTAGTGTGATGTGCATAAAGGTATTTAATCACATTCCTAAAGAACTGCGTGAAATGCCAAAAAATTTAATGCATAGAAAATTGAAAATATGGTTAGCGGAAAAATGTTTTTATTCTTTAAATAAATTTTTTAAATAGTGATATTAATAAAAACGTGTTAATTTTAATGTTACATTTTAATGTATGTATATTTATATAAGCTGTAATCGTGAAAAATTTGTATGCCAATTATTGGCGAATTGTGTGGACTATTTTATTAATTAAATCATGTGACCTTGTATTACACCACAATTCTGACAAATAAATAATTTGAATTTGAATTTGAATTTGAATTTGATCCCTGAAACGTAATTCACAAACCCTTCCGACATAATTGCTTGCTCACGCAAAAATATAATCATATCCGAATGTCAGCCTATATTATGAGCTTTAAAATTATATTTTATTACATAAAACCTATTTATATTCGACCGGAGTAATCCAAGGAGTTCAACCCACAAATTATCTTTTATAATTAGGTAAATTACACCCAGTTGACACTTAAATACTATTAAGTATAATTACTCACGAGTTTCGCAATCCTTGACTCGAAATTCGGCAACTTCCAATTCACTTTTCAACTGAAATAGTCATTGTCATTGCGCGCCAAAACTTTTAAATTAAAAAATAAAACTGTCAATCACATCGTTGACACGTTTATAAATTTAAATTTGGAATCGTTAACACGCGATTATTACGTCACATCATTGACACTGTTACTTTTTAAAGTTATTTTTTTAATTCGCGACGGGCGAAAGTACGGATGCCAGCTGGCGGGCGCACGCAACTGAGTTTAGTCTCAAAGTGAAAAGAGCAAGGAACGTTCCCGCGTCAGTTTATCCGAGTTAGCCCGTGATGTTTTTGCAACACCGTGATTCGTGTCAGTCAATTAAGGAAGATTCTCTCAGATTGAACATTGCCAATTTAATAAATCTCTTAAGATATGGGTTCGTTTTACACAATTTCTTGACAAATCTACGAGCTACGCGGATTTATTCTCGACAGTTTGACATATTGCAGAACGATAAATTCTCTGATTTAGAAGTCTGTTGGACTTTATAACTTTTCAGGGGGATTATAGGAAAGTTTTTGCGTTTTCTATCCGTATGCGTCCCTTCGGAGCCACAATGATGACCGCGATTTTTTATTCGTGTACGTGCTCAGCTTCTTTGCCTTACTGCGGGAAACTTGATGCAAGTTTTGTGTAGTTGGGAAAAAGATTTCCCGAACTTCGAGTATCGTCGATGGCAGTTTTTTATTTGTATTGAAGATGCGGGTTTATTGTCATCGAATTACATCAATACAGAATAACTGAAAAGTCAAAGTTCACTAAATTTAAAAATTTATAGAGCTCTCTTTTAAAGTCTCTTATTTATGTACATATGCACAAAATATTTCAATTTAAAACGATATTTTACAATTCTGTCTTCGTTTAGATGCATTAGAAATAACATTATTTTAATGTATCACAAGTGCATTTTTAATAAAACTCATCCAAGGATAACTCATGAAAATAATTAATTATTCAACTAGTTATAGATACGCTGTGACGTATACGATAAGTGAATGACCTCGTGATACATTTACGAAAACATTATAATAGAAAATTCGATATGAATGAAACAATTAAAAAACATTTCTAAAAACGTAAATAATCTAAGGAAATCGATTTTATCGTCAATCCATTTTAATCGAATTGTATTGTAATGTAATCGTCTTTATTAATTAATATTTCTTGAGAATATAATTAAATTGAATACTTATATAAGCGTGTAAAACCTGAGATAAAAATAATATACGCAAAAGAAGATAAATATAAATAAATAACGTGTGAAATCACGAAAATAGCATGCGATTTAAAACAATCTATTTTCAGAATGAATAATTGCTCTACATTAGTTTTCTCGGTATAAAATAAATCTGCATCGAACAAATATGCTAAAAATGTATTATTTTGGACAATACAGTCAGTTTGATTTATATTTTACATTCTGAATCGAGTTGGACAAGGCTTAAACAATTTATTGAAATAATCAAATTTATAAGAAATGATGTTAAATTTGATAAAGTAGAGCGGATAAAGCGTTGGTAAAATATACCAGTAACTCAATTTAATATATTAAATTAATTCCTTTTTAAATACATCAAATTAATTTTAATACCTACCTATACAAATTTATCACACTATTGTTATCAAGTAAGAAAAATAGGTATTCCGGCTTCACACAAAGTTGAAGATAGCATTAACAAAATCTTCGTCCATTTTCCATCTATTTCCCTGTAAACCACATTTTGGTAATCTGTGGTTTATTTTCAATATTCATGTACACAGGACCTTCTTACCAAGGATACTATTGTACCAGTCCGTACTACGCGAGATTATTTTACAAAATCAAAGGAAATATGTTAAAAATTTACAAGGACAATCTTGGTATTCGATTATACGCGTTTGGGAACTATAAATCAATCAGAGGTAAATTCGTTTTTACCCTCGCCTTGAAGTTTGAAGATCTTGATAGAAACTGATGAATTGCTATTAAGATGTGAAGTTTAATAATTTTTGATTTAATAATCGTAATCTGGTAATAATCGTAATCTATAACGCCTGGTAGAGCTTTTTTATAAGTTTTAAAAATTAACAGTTATACATTTAATCGAAATAGAGACAAATTCAACAAACCATAAAAATAACTACGTTAAAAACAACCGACTTAAAAACGGAAAAGTAAAAAATAAAAAAGATTTGATATTATTAATGACTACATTTATTATTTAGATGTGCTATTTACTAAAAAGGTTTGATGTCGGTGCACGGGCTTAATACTAAGTGCTTAGTGTTTTTTAGTGTATTTTTTTTTCAACACGAATCAAACGAGCCAAAACTCGATAAAGTTGAGTCAATATATTACCTTCCGATTCCATCATCAAATCAGTTACCGGGAAGTGAATCAAAGTTACTTGCTACATTTCAATCAAGTCATCGAGATCAGACAAAAATGCTCATAAAATAAAAACTACTGGGCCTATCCGAATAAAATTTTTATGGGACCAATTCGACGGAATCACTTTACAAAATATGTATAGAAAGATTAATCGCTTAATTTTATTTGAAGATACTAAACCGTAATTCAATGAACTATATCGTAAACACGTAAGAGCGTCTTATGCCCGTTTTCACCAACGACCCGTAAAATTTAAGTGTCACCTAAGTCAATTTAAGGGATACCTAACGTAAAATTTGCTTTCACCGACAGATAAGTGTCACATAAATCGTTAGGTAGCCCTTAAAATTTAGGGGGTGAATATTCGACCCCCTAACGTTTAAGTGACAGTTAATTATCCTATTTAACGTATTAAAAATGGATAGCGACGACGATACAAATATTAAGAAGCAATTGAAGATATAGAATTATAAAATAACCGAAGTTTGTTAAGGCGAACGCGAATTTACCATGAAAGATCAAAGGATTAAAAAAATATGATGACAGATAAATTTTGTACACGTTTTCTCTTTTCTGCCATTATTCTTTATAATATAATTACAAACACCAAAAAAAATAACACGAATCAAACAACGAATGCAGCCGGCAACAAAATGAAAACAGACGCGATGACATTGTTATTAAAATTTAAAATGTCACTGTGAAGTGTGTGTTTTAGACAAAATATAAAAAGTTGTTTTTTTTTTGTCTTTATATATTTTTAAGTTAACGAACTCAATATTTACACATAAACTGAGTGAAATTAAGTGATTTTTCAACTAAATATCAATAGAATCCTATAGTCGATACACTTTTCGACTAACATTGCGTAGCATCCCCACACTAAACGTCACTTAACTAGGGGTCTCTTATTTAGGTGACCCTTATGATGGTGAAACAGAATTTAGGTTAGGTAGTGATTTGAAGGGTCCCTTAAAATAAGGAACCCTTACTTAGGAGACTGTTTAGGGGTTACTGGTGAAATCGGGCATTAATTACCATTAATGAATGGTTCCTAATTGCTTGTGGATTGCACTAAGAGCCAATATTGAATAAACATGTGGGTAGATGATATATTCTTACCCTTTAATTATAGTAAACTAACTTTATGTTGTGGCTCCTCTCACTCCTTTGCTATGTGCCAATTTCAACAACCTATATATTGTGATCACCCATTTTATATGTTACTAGCGGTCCGCCGTCCGCCCCGGCTTCGCCCGTGGTAAATATTTTGCAATTAAAGGTAGCCTATGTTCTTTCTCAGGGTCTAAAGATTGTCTGTGCTAAATTTCATCTAAATCGGTTGAGAGGTTTAAGCGGAAAAGCGTAACAGACAGACAGACAGAGTTACTTTCGCATTTATAATATTAAGTAGGGATTACAACTTTACTTTATAACAAACTTTAGTCATCGGTTAATTATTTTATTTAACCCTACCTTTAATATATTTTACAGCAAGCGTGGGTGGACGGATACAATAATTTTCATTACTTACTATCTTCGCAAGTATGCCATAAAATGTAATGAACTCATAACTGGATCAAGATAATTGCACTTTTTATAAAACGTTATTATATGTCTGAGAATTTACGAATCATGCAAATAAATTTCAATGTATTGCACAGTTATTAAAACAAAGTTATAATATCATACAAATATAAATTGTAGGTACTAATTGAAATAATTAATTACTATAATAATTAATTATACTACTCTTTCACGCGAAAATCAAGACAGACTGAAGGTAGTAAAAATAAAAGAGAGTAAAAGTAAACATAGATATAATAATATTATTATCTACCGAACTAGTGACCTGTGAGTCCTGTGACACACTCTTTTTATTGCCTGTAGCTTCGCCCTTTATCAATGTGTGTAATATAGTAGATAAAAATATGAAAGTATTCAATATTTTATTGTATTACATATCACTGCATAGTAGCTGTAAAAAAAAGTCGCTTCCTGCTGTCTGTCTGTGCCTATTTATACTGAAATCTTAAAACTACGCAAGATATTTTGATGCGATTTTTTAAAGATAGAGTTGATCTCAAGAAAGGTTTTAATATACATTTATTAAGTTACCGACAACACGGGCGATTCCTGGAAAGCTTATAAATAAGTCAAATAGGTATATTGTATTAAATACTAATTATAATACATATCAAAAACACACTGATTGAGAAATATCTTGGTTTCAGGCGGCTGATATCTCCGGAATTAGGTCGACAATTACAGAAGCAATCTTCACACAGCATCCAGAAGTCAATCAGAATTAATTCTGCGAACATTTAAATACACATTCTAGCCTAGTATTAGTAGATTAGCAGGAATGTCCTTGGTTGGGCTAAGAATAGGTATTATATACAATGATACAGTTGAATAGTGTTCCAAATTTTCCCTTTTCAAAACAAGTTGTTTAGAATTTAATAAATCTTAATTGTAAGAAAGTATTGTGTATACATATGATAGGTTGCATTAATATCCAATATAATAGATATTTGAAAAAATTGTGTTTGCGTGAATAAGGCGTGAATATCGCTAGTGGCTTTCATTGTAATCGTTATATCAAATCATTCGTTCTTTTAAATATATATGGAAAATATAAAAGCTCTTTACAAACTAAAACATTAAACACGCTGTATATAGAATTAAATTTATTATCTAGATATTCATCATGAAACTAGTAATACAAACTATTTGTATTCATATATGGTAATAGTTATGAATTTAAATTAAAGGTGACTATTCAAACCTTATCAATTAAATCTGGCAATGTTTGCTTTCAAAATTAGTTCACATAATAAACAATGAATTATTTATCTTAAGGTTTATTACTTATGAAATTATATTGCAAGAGAGTAATATGTAGTTACAAAAGGAAAACAAAGAAAGAGTTAACGAAGTTAAAAGTACGATATTTGTAGCTTTTATTTACAGGAATTTTTGTCGTTTTCTTTTTTTATAAACAGTGTAATATTGATTAGAGGGATCTCCCAGATTTACCGAATATTTTTTATATGCAGGTAAATATACGGTTCTTTACATAGAATGTAATATCGATTAGATGGATTTCACCGATTTACCGAATAATTTTTTATGTGCAGGTAAGTAATTGAAGTATACGGTTCTAAACATCTTTATTATTAGTTAATTTCTGAGTATAAGTCTTGAATCAATTGTAGAGATTTTATAAATCTGGTCAAGAAATTGAAAATGATTGTGACAAAATCGTACTTAATAATGTAAAAGCACAGACAAACAGTTACTTATAATTTTTGTAACTCTGCAAAAATGTAGTTTTCTATTAATAGTTTTTGAGTTTATCCAAAGCAAGTGCCTATATTTTTATACAATGAAATCCCCCTAATAATAAAAAATAGCAACAACATAGTATGATTTGTGTATACTTACTAATAATAAATCATTAAATTCTTGAGACAATTATGAATACGGTGAAGAGGTTTCAGAGGGCAACGAACAGATAAAACAGAAATACATTGAGATCTGTTTCGATTGATATCCACTAAGCATCAAATTTAATATCTGCCTGATCGATATATCTCCCATAAATTCTAAATAATTATATTTGATCGGTTTATTTTAGATCCAAATACATTATATTCGTCGTTTTCTTGCAATGCATTAACTTTTTGGAATTGAAAATTTAAGTAATATTGTCTAACGACAAAATATGTAGAGTAGGTGCCAACCTATATTTTTTGATGATATGTAATTTTTTATAATGTTAATTAATTTATTTGAATCTGAACAAAAATATCAGCGTACTTATTAGGTTCTTGGATCATTTTAAAAACTACAAAAAATTAGGAAACAATGGCGAGATTCATAACCGTTAAAATAATACCTATATAGTAGATCTGATGCCGAACTATAACATACATCGTAATATTATGTACTTACATAATATTATGTATAATAGTAAGAAAAAAAATAAACAACAATATCTAAAACTAACAAAATCTGTTCTTTCCTTCTTCCCTTACGCGCTTCGCCATCCGCACTAACTCATGTCGAACAAATGTCGAGGGAGTTCCAATAGTTTCCACTCGGAACACAGAACTTACTGCTTTATGGCCGTAAGTGGGGAATGCACTCGCTAATAAAGTTTATTTAGCGTTTAATTTTGCGAGCGAAAATACACGATTGCTGCTATAGCGTGTGTTCGCTCATGTGTTTATATTATTTTGTAAGTTTGTTAATAATTGTAAAATGGAAATAAAAATGATGGAAACGTCGATAAGATTTTTATTAACCTATTCCTTAATTATAAGATATTATATTAGGTATATTAAGACTACATCTCCTTTATCATTAAAATAATATTACGAGGCATTTTGTCACATAAAATTTATTTTCATTGCATTTTATTTTTTACTTAAACTTTATTTCAGCCCTCTAGGCTAATTTAATGTGATTTTCATGCTTCTTTGTGTAACTTATACCTTTCACCAGACATTCAATGAGTCTTACCAAAAACGATTCTTATTTAAAGAATATATTTGCATTACATTATAAGATGACACGAACCGGCACTTTCGTTCTTCAAAAGAATACACAAAATCTTCATATAACCTTTTCCTCACATTAGCTGTATCAAATGTCACTCGAGAGTTGTACTAGTAATACGATACATTTGTATACGTCACTGTGTTAAATAAAAGCTGTCTGAAATATACAGCGTATAAAATAGTGTTAAAATATGTTGTACAGTGATCCATCATCCAACGTTAGCTGTCAAATTTTATGTTTTATCTATGTTCGATACTAAAACGATGTTTGAAACCCCTAGAGCCGTTTCTTGACTTAATAAAAATAATTAATTGAGGTAGAAATATATATGTATTGTAAAAACTATGGTATTTTATAGTATTATGAGACATAAGCAATCTAAATGATTCTGGAATCAAACTTTTATGTTCTCATAGACATCTAAAGAGATTTTCCACTGCAAAGTTCAGAAATAATAATAAAATCGATTATGTATAATACCCTCACATAGTATAAAATACTAAGAAATAATTATGCACTTTACCGCTAACCTTCAGCAACCTTTTTTACATTTTGATATAGTATCTATCTAAAAGTATCTCAACTTTTCCCATAGAAAAACGATTGAAAAGACTTGCGTAGATACATAAAATCTACCGTAAAAAATAAGTGCGTAAGTACACGAGCTTGTAATAATATAAAAACGTATTAAAAATACGTGAAAGCTTTGCGAATGTTATCAAATAGTGAAACCGTTATCAGCGACCCACACGCGCTCGAAAAATCTTTCAATAACACGTATAGGACAGCATGTTTTGGTCGTTAAAACATACCATGTTTCAGTAAATATACCTTTGGAATAGCTTTTTATATAATGCTTGAAACGAGTTTATTATATAAAGAAAGCCATGAATGAAAAATATGTTATGATAGCACTATAATAATATATGCTCGTTGTTTTAAACAGGATAAAAATAACCTGGGATCTTGTTTTAGTTTATAACCTTATCGGATCTTACATCTATCTATCATTGAATTTTATATATTTGGTTTTATGGCATTCAAATGCGTTAGAAAAAGTTCGATCACGAGGCAGCACTCGAACAGATTGAATGCTGGCTCGAGTCCCGCCTCGTGATCGAATTTTTTCTATTCTTAATAAAGGAGAATGACCACGGGTGGTATCGGTAAAATTTTAGTTGTGCCACGTATTCGTGATATTGTTAATTCCTATTTGTATTTATAATGATCATATGTATCACGGATAAATTGAAATAATATTAAAAGTTTGTCTTTTGAAACATGTATGACCACGTATGGAATCGGTAAAATTCTAGTTGTGTCACGTGTTCGTGATATTGTTAATTCCTATTTGTATTTATAATGATCATATTTATCACTATTAAGTCGTAATTATACCGAATAAATAGAAATAAAAGTAAAAGTTTTTGTTTTGACACATATATCTATCTCTCTTGCAAGCGTCCTGCGTCATATGTCATAGTTTCTATTTGAAATGAATGTTGAATGAATGTGTTCGACGCACGAATTTATTTTGAAATAATGTTTATTACGATTTACTTTTCACATTTGTCTTGTAAATTAAAATATTACCTATGTAATAAATGTAAAACTTAACGTTCATCGTTAGATTAAACTCGATAAAGTATTTTTTTGAAGTGTTGAATAAAACTATTGTTTTATTTTTATTGTCGCGAACTGCGGCTTATTTACATAAAAACTTTAATCGTTTCTAAAAGTACTAACATCAAGCTTTAATTTGAGCTATATTTCATCTTGACACAATAAGTTTGATTGCGATACCAAGTGCCATAGTCACTTGGGCAATCTCCTTTATATCTATCTATCATTATTATCATTACTATAGGAAATTGAATGATTCCAACTCGATTTTGTATCAGACATTTCAAAATTTGGACCAGAATTAAAATTGTGCTCCGTAATATGCTGTTCAAAATTAAAGATAAGCTGAATACTTGCGAGTTGTCACGTTGCTTCTCGGAAACATGTTTGTCACTAGTAGGAGTCAATTATAATCCTGATTCCTGAACAATTTTTCACTAGATTTGTTAGAAGCCCACGCAGGAATCCCTTCAAAAAGCCCTTTGGGAATACGAGCGTAATGTTATGAAATGTTTTACTAGCTACCCTTTCTATGTATCATTCTAGTTTTAAAAACGTACGTGGCAAGACTGTAAAAACTTATAGCTTATTTACTTCCTTTATATGAGTAAGTGCAGCGTTGTTGAAGCGATATTTATGTCGTGGCTTCTTTTGAGTTTGGATTAGTTTTCCTTGTAGATCCTTCTTGATTTGATCTATTTATATTTGAGAAGTTATGACGTGTGCGAATGGAAAACAGAGGAGGAAAGTTTTGTAGAGTGTAGACCTTTGCTTGCAGTTAGTCGAATTTTTCATTTAAGTATATACCTCTGATCTGTTGAATAGGTGCGGATAATGTTTGATATAATATGTTGGGTATTTTTTCTGGAAATTTTTAAAATTATATATCGTAGTATGTTTTTTTCTTTTTCTTGCTCTATCTTTGAGGAAATAACTTATAAAGTTTATTAGTTATTTCAAAAGCTTTTCGCTTAGTCAATAAATAATAAAGAAAATATAAAGCTGATGTCTAAGAATTAAAATCGTATTATACCCTTACGAGTAGTGTACAAAGTATTTTACAAAGGGTCGATTATTTATAACGTGTTTTCTATTGATAAATGAACTTTAATAGCCACACGTCACGTCATATCCATCAACCAATCAGGGTTAGGGATTTCAAGCGTGAAGCTGCGTGGAGAAGATAAACACTTTTCTTTGGGACTTACCCTTTGTACTTTAATAGAGAAAATATAGGATAATGACCTTTTTGGTTGTGTTTTAATGTGTTGTGGTTTAATATAAATAGGTATTAAAAATAATGTCATAAAATCAACGTGAAAATGCGACGTAAAGCCGCGGGCGAACAGCTTGTGTTTTTTTATACATCTAGGTATGCTAGTTAGATGATAAATGAAAACACTCTTTCGCATTTATAATATTAGTAACAACTTACTTTTTTTTTAATTAAACTATGATTTTTTAACCCATGACCACAAAGATTTAATTTATATATTATGGTCAGATAAAGGAGCAAACATGTCGGCTCTTGGCAGCTGCAGCTAACCCAACATTAAGATTTATGATATGATGTAATGCCAAATTAAACTGGGAATTATGCTTCAGATATATTATAGTTTAAGACTAGGAAGAGACGCCATTTAGGACCTCTCAATACTTAGTGACAAATGGAAAGTCTAAAAATATGACGTTTTGAGACAAAAACATAAGTTATTTTGAGCCAGAACTCCGCATTCTTTTTTTTTCGTGTTTTCTATACTAACATCTATCCTGCACGCTAAAATCTTTGAACTACAGTAGGTACCTGCAAAATAACTAAACCTACTCGAATAACATACCTAACTCGAGAAATGCAGCAAAAGTTCAGGGGTTAAATTCCCTTCGATCCAGCCATCCAATAACTTACAGGAAATCTCTGAAATACCTATTTCAAATATAACCTACATGCGTCATATCAATTTGAGCGTTGCAACTCAGTGAACAAGGCAATAACTATTGTACTGTATGTGCTCGAAACATTCTGCCATTTTGAATCCCATAAGCCGATTTAGCTTAATATAGAACTGCATATGATTCGACTTATCGCATGGTATTTATAAAATTGCATCTATCTCTTGAACACGCAGTAAACATCCAGGCGCGGTCCCAGTCTGAAATTTTGGGGGGGGTCACGAGACTGGAAGGGATGCTACCCCCCCCCCCCGAAATCGTACATACTCGTTAAAAATTTCTATACATTTTTTATATGCGCGAGTCTGACTCGCACTTGGCCGGTTTTTTTTATTCGTATGATATGGATATGTCAAGACCCTTTTTTTAAAGAACACGTGGATTATTTATATTGATTACTTAAATCTACCCTTGAAGCTGTGAAAAAATAAAACTTATAGGCCAACGCAATCTAAAGTTTATCTATAAGTTTATGGTGCAAATTTTCGCAAATTTCGACATTCGCAAGGGATTTAAAACATTTTAAAAAGACATTTTAAACGGAACTTTAGGTGTGCAAGTGACTCCGACACGCATTTGGCCAGTTTTTTTTTTATATTTTGTACAGTATAAGATTTTTTTCTATTTTATCGAGTACGATTTTGGGGGGGGTCATGTCCCCCGTGACCACCCCCCTGGGACCGCGCCTGTAAACATCCTAAATCCTGATATAATCCTACACTAGGAAGCTATGGAAATTGCGTACGTTAATTTAGTATTAAACTCTAGTTTACTATATCCTTACCAAAATGAATGGGAAAATGTATTTTGTTTGTCTTTCTTCACGACACAACGGAGCTATATAATTTGTTTTTCAAGAGGCAATTAAGAGACTAGGATCGATATAATATTATAGGCTCCTTTTATACCTCAATCCCGTGGTAATTTCCTTTCACCTAGCGGGCAAAGCCGCGGGCGAACAGCTTGTGTTTTTATACATTTAGGTATGATAGTTAGATGATAAATGAAAATAAATGCCTGTGTTTATCTGAATATTACCGAGAATATCTGAAAACAATTTATTGCAATAAAAACGCAACGTAAAAAATAAGAGTGAAACCAAATAAAAACAGGATATAACTACCTAACTTTTTATAGCGAAATTACATAATAATCATTGACTTCAAATGAAATACGTGACTACGCATTAATGAGTATTTATGTGTTATGAAGTCTTCATAAAAATCGTAAATGTAGGTATAAATAATGTGTTTGTATGTTTCAAATTTCAATAGTATTATATTCTGTGATTTCAATAGAAATTTGGATATTTGATTGTTTTAGCAAGATTTTTCATAGTTAAGAATGGGTCAAACTTAAGTAGCCTTTTAAATTCAATTGTAAATGTTTAAATGCCCAACAGTATTAAAGTATGCTAAAGGTACATAAAAATATTGGTCACATTTCTTAAATTCTGAGAGCTGATTTTTATATATACATATTTTAAAAAATTGTATTAAAAATTAAAAATTAATATTGCCAGACAGTTTTCGTCGGCGGTAATTTCCGCCAGACGCTTTAAAGTCTGCAAAAAAATAACGTAAGTTTACTTACAGTCTGAGTCTTGATTTTTATAGATTTAATAATGAAGACATAAATTCTTTCTGGACGTATTATAAAACCATTTTTTCCAATGGCTACCTTAATTAATAGCGTTACACATCATATCGATAATGTCACAGTAGCTAAATCATTTAGGTGTATCCCAGAAAAATGTATCGATATAATTAAGAATACGAGCAATACACTTACGGTTATCACTCAAAATATTCGCAGCATCTACAAGAATTTTGATGACTTTACTAGCCATCTGGCACGATTGACATTTAACCCAGACATCATTATTCTTACGGAATGTTGGTTAAATAAAAATAAACTTCCGCCAACACTAGATTCTTACTCTTGTTACTTTTCGAAAAAATGTCTTAACCAGAACGACGGTATTGTTGTCTACATTTCGGAAAATATAAATTGCTATACTATTACGGAACCAGAACCAATAGGTGGAAATTTTTTATTAATTACTGTTGAACCTGATATAAAGATTTTAGCCACATATCGATCCCCATCTTTCTATTCCATTGATAGTTTCATAAATACTATTGATAATTTATTACGAACAGGAAATTTAAAAAATATATTTATTATTGGTGACGTTAACATTGATATTAAAACCGATAACAATGACAGAAATAGCTCGTGTTACTTAAACTTCATGGCTGAACTAGGGCTCCTACCAGGACACATTTTACCAACTAGGCTTAACAATTGTTTAGACCATGTTATGGTCAAAACTAGCCGATTAGCTATAATCACAGTTATTGAATCGTCAGTAACAGATCATGATTCTGTCCTCCTCAGTCTATCTTATAATCAAAAACATAATAACAAAAATCAAAATTTTAAAATTAAAACTGACTTTAACACAGCCATAAAACAATTAGAATCAATCGATTTTTCTTTCATATCATCTTCAGCTGATGCTGAAGAAGTTGCTTCTAAATTTAC
The DNA here is from genome assembly GCA_907164665.1 of Colias nastes. Taxonomy (NCBI): domain Eukaryota; kingdom Metazoa; phylum Arthropoda; class Insecta; order Lepidoptera; family Pieridae; genus Colias; species Colias nastes. The sequence goes on along the minus strand of CAJQZM010039197.1, from coordinate 31,062 downwards.
AGATAAATTATCCGATATAATAAAATTAAATACCACGTGTTCAATTGTATCTAGTCGTAAAAGAATAATAAAACCATGGATTACACCTGGATTATTAAGATGCATACGCAACCGTGATAAATTACATAAAAAGTCTAGAAAAAATCCTGACGACGATATTTTAAAAATAACATACACTCGTTACAGAAATTTTTGCAATCAACTACTAAGAAAACTAAAGAGAGCTTATGAAAAATCGATTTTACAAAAAGCTAATAATATTAAGGAATCGTGGCGCGCTATTAAATTAATAAACGGTAGTAACAAAAAGAATGATAATGCAGTTGAATTATTAAAAACTCACAGAGATCCCCTTGATGCCACTGTAGCGGTAAACTCGTTTTTTGCGAACGTGGGGAAACTTTTAGCTCAAAAATATATCTCAAACTAACAACAACCATCCTGGGCCATTAAATAATCATAACTCTCATACAAATAATATACCTAGTGTCAAAAACTCTCTTGTATTGCTCCCTCCCAATGAACAAGAAATAGAATCATTAATAATGAATCTTAAGAATGATTCTGCTGTTGGCTGGGACGGTATTTCGAATAGATTTATTAAAATGGCAAGACATATTTTAATCCCCCATCTTACCAAGATCATAACTTTATGTTTTGAACAGGGTATTTTTCCCAGCGTTTATAAACGAGCGGTTATTACCCCAGTTTACAAGGGTGGGGCGCGAGATAGTGTCACTAATTAAAGACCGATTTCTGTTTTGCCAGCGCTATCGAAACTATTAGAAAAAGTCCTGAATAATCAGCTTATGAAATTTTTGGAAAGGAATAATATCCTATCGGAAAACCAATTTGGCTTTAGGGCTGGAAAAAGTACGGATGGGGCTGTTAGATCTTTGGTAGAATTTGTAAGTAATAATATAGATAAAAAACAAAAGTGCATCGGTATTTTTATCGATCTAGCGAAGGCTTTTGACACTGTTTCAGTGCCCGCCCTTGTAGACAAGCTGGAGAGATATGGCGTAAGGGGTAACGAATTGAATATTTTCAAAAGTTTTCTTACTGGGCGTTTTCAAAAAGTTAAGATTGGTAACTCAATCAGTTCCGACATCGCGGTTACATATGGGGTTCCGCAAGGCAGCATACTCGGCCCCAGCTTATTCTTAGTATATTTAAATGATTTATGCCAATTAAAACTAAATAAGGGTAAAATCATCTCCTATGCGGACGACACTGCGTTGTTGTTCCATGGAGATACTTGGGACGAAGTTAGGATAAATGCTGAAATCGGTCTTCATAAATCTAGTCTGTGGCTTAAACAAAATGTTTTAACCTTAAATACATCTAAGACTTCGTTTATTAAATTTACTACTTCCCGTATTAAAGAGCCTAATCTAACAGTAAAGATTCATACTTGTAACTCGCCTACAAATAAAACATGTTCATGTGCACATTTGAATCAAGTTACATCTTTAAAATATCTAGGTATTCTCTTAGATGCGAAGTTAACATGGCAGCCACATATTAATATGATATCATCTAGAGTTAGAACACTTACATGGGTCTTTAGAAACCTGAGACATGTGGCAGATAGTGATATTCTACGAACTGTTTATTTTGCTTTAGTTCAATCTGTCATTGGCTATTGTATTGGGGTATGGGGCGGAACATTTAAAAGCACTATGCTACAACTTGAAAGAGCACAACGGTCTCTACTCAAAACAATGTTGTTTAAGCCTTATAGGTTTCCAACAACAAAATTATATGAGATATGCCAAATACTGTCTGTAAGGAAACTTTATATTTATCATGCTATTATAAAAAAACATGTTACGACTCCTTATGACCCCGATAAGTTTCGTAATAAACGGACATGCACAAATTTAATTGAAAGAAAGAAAGAAGAAAGAAAGAAAATCATTTATTAGGTACACCACATTGACACATAAAACATAAAAAACAAAATTAAAAAAACAAAGAACAGAACGCAAAACAGAGAAAATAATTTAAATGACACGTAAAAAATAAGGAGGAATGAGAAAAAATAAATAAATCAAAACACTATAAAAAATTTTTTTGTGTGGCGACCTAAATGGTGAGGCCCTCAGCATATGTCATGCCGACATGGTCGGCATAACGCTGGTTTTCAGTGCCCCCCACAAGACAACAAGGCAGAAGCCCAAAGTGTCCCCTAACCGTGACTGTTGCTAATAATACCTATACAGAAAAAATAATAAATATTAAATAGAAACAAAATCCTCTACAGAATATTCATTTACATTATGGAGCATTTAAAAATAAAAACATTATAATAATATAAATAAAAATAAGGAGATATATATATATATATGTATATATTTGAAAATACATATAAAATAACATAAAAAATAAATAAGTATATAAATAAATTTATATTAGCCCTATATACAACGCAACTAGGCTTGTTTTACGAATTCGTTTATCAAGTGTGCTTTATATTTATATCTGAAAGCATTTTTTGACACTGACTCACGTATCGGCGGCGGAAGATTGTTCCAGCACTTCGTTGCGTTGTAGATATACAAAACTACCTCTAAAAGCAGTAGTATGGAACTTTGGCATAAATTAGCATGTACGTGGACCCTCTTGTGAAGTGCGAGCCTTTTCTGTCACTCATCCACCTAAGTTTACATTATAGGTATTTAGGCATCTGGGACGTTACCACTTCAAAAAGCATGACAGCGAAGTGAAGGCGTCTGCGTCGTTCCATGTTGAGTGTTTTCGCCTTGATCAGATATGGCGTAACGTGACTAATTGATCCTGTGAGGAGTCGAACTGCTTTATTGAAAAGACAACACAGTTTTCTTTCTGTACATCTATATAATAAAATTAATAAATTGCTTGATATTTATCCATGTACTCTGCGTGATGTAGAAGTAAAAATTAAAAACTGGCTTTTGACTCTAGATTACGAAGAAACGGAAAATCTTATAACTTGAGTATATAGTACCCACTATTACACACACACACACACACACACAAACACACACACACACACACACACACACACATACACACACACACATACACACACACACAGTCACACACAACACACACACACACAGTCACACACACAAATACACACACACATTCAAGGCCTAAACACTAAAACACACACATGCATGCCGGAAAAAACAATTTCTACTTTTATTTTTTGTTTGTTATACATTTTTATTTTTTATTTTTCTTATTGGCATTTCTTGAATATTCTTTGGAAGAGGGCGCTGACTCCTGACATACAGGTTTTTACCTAGTTTGGGAGTCAGAGACTTCAGTATTTCAAAATGTTGTATTCTATTGTCAATAAAGAATTTTTATTTATTTTTATTTAAATGATATTTTCGAAGCAATTTTGAAAGCGCCTATAGAAATAAAATAGCAATTGTGTCAGTCAGAGTAAAAAAACTTTGTAAATACAATATGTACACGAAAACTCGTCTTCATATCCATTTATTACTGAAATGCTCTCCATATCTTCATTTTTATATAATTTGATGGCAAAAGGATAAGGTTCAGATACCTATTAGTAAATGTAATTTCTGGGAAGATTCTCAACAGGTTGCAAAGGGTTGTAAGTAAATCTTTCATAGAAATTACTCATAAAATTAAATTGTAAATTAATTTCTTAAATAGTTAACATATTTATCTGGTTGCTTATATTATTATGTACTTGTAAAAATATTATTAAAATTGTGATCATTTCGATTTTTTTTTTTCATAAATAATTAAGAAAAATTAATAATAATCTTTTTGGTTTTTACATTTGGTTGAGTACATTCCTAACATAATATTATACCCACAAATTCATAAGAAACTTCCAAATGTGCTTTCGAGCATAATTTATTTACCTACAGAGATCGCAATTTTGGCGGTATTTCGAAATTATTACTCGACTTCATATAAGTCACTGTGTCAACTGTCAACATGAGATTTTATTACCATACGTTATACTTGCGTTATACCCCCGCCACACTATGCTCCTCGTCCTGCTCCTCGTCCTGCTCATCGCACTGCCGTTATTCGCCTCGATATTGCCGTCTGGCCACACACTGCTCTACTCGCGCGATTAATCGCGACGCTCTTCATTTCGCACTCGTATTGCCGGTCCTTTGACTCGCGCGCAAAAGCCGACAAAATCGGGAGCAGTGAGCAGGACGATGAGCACGACGAGTGGCATGACGAGTAACGTGGCCACACTACGTCCCTGCCTACTTTCCTCGTTACTTCCCATACCACTCGTCGAGTCGTGTGGCTGCGGCATTATAAATATAATTCTAGAATGTAATATAATATTCCATATTATATTCGTTTCACAGTCTAAAATAAAGGAACATGCGTAAATCATTTTCATCAATCTATTACAATTCTATTTAATATAGTGCAATAAATAATTATCTATCTATCTATAACTTACTTTACAGCTAAATGTTCTGTTATAAAAATATAGGTACTTAAACTTTATTAATAGGTAATTAATTTAAGGAGATGTAGGGCTATAAACGTTTAACGTGGCATGTATTAGAGCAAAACCATGGGCAGAAACCTAGTATTTTTAGTGTGAAACCTAGTATTTTTAGTGTATACACACTAAAAATACTAGGTTTCTGCCCCTGTTTATACAAACACGCTACATAAATACACAAAACGAACCAAAGATGTATTCGATTAGTTTAAACTAGTGTTTTAGATATATTATAAAATAACACTGACTTGATAAATCGCTGGCAACCTGTATAAAAAAGAAAATTTTCAACACAACTAAGGATAGAGGGAAGAAGTTATGGATATATGAATTATGAACCTCTTAATTTCTATTAGAACCTCAATGACAAGGAGAAATGAAATATCTCCTGAAAGCAGCTAAGTTAGCTAAGTGCATTTTAAATTAGTGAAGATGCTATCAGGTCAGAGATTAAGTTTATGATTGGATATCGAAACTTAGATCAAAGGGTTTCAAACTGTATTTACTTGACATAATATCATTATATTGTCATGTGATTTTTTACGTATGAAATATTTTCAATACATCTTAAAATTGTGAGTACATAAATATGTAACTCCACCCTAACATAGTTACGGTTTAAATGACCGCTATTTTTTACACCCATGACTGAGTAATAGTATAAAATACAAATGCCATTAACATAAATGAATTAATTTATTCAATCTGAAACTTGGAAATTCGTTTTATTTTTCAATACACAATCCTTTTGATGTACACTTTCGTTTTACATGTGCAATGTACATAATGTAACTCAAGTATAAGGTAATCAAATTCATACGACATGCCTTTGTCTTGTAAGGGTTGAAATTAGAGATAAATACGAGGCAATTTGTATTTCAATATATTCCACATATTATAATGTACTTGAGTTGGAATGATGAATGGAACCCACGACCTACTTAATTGGTTTTATCCTCCTAATTTTTAGTACAGTAGGATAAATTAAAATCTAATTAGATTTATTTTAATAACGTTTTATAATCAATAATTATTATAGAAAATATAAGCAGTCTGATAAGAATATAAAAAAATTAAGGGAAAGAAAATCTTTTGTAAAAACGATGTGTAGTTTGAAAGAATTGAAATTGCGGTTGAAATCACAATATATTATCACATCACAGTTAATTCAATTTATAATGTTCTTTATAATGCATCAATTTCTGTACCCGAAATTCTGGGGCCGTGTAATTAAGAGCAGAGATAATATAAATTGTAATAATATAGTGACTAGTTCGTAAATAAAATAGGATCTTTTCATATATGTATAATGAAATATTTATATATTTTGTTTCGGAATGTCAATAGAAAAAAGCAGAGTAAAATCTTATAAAACTTATAATTAAATTATTATTATCTTAATTATTTTGATCTTCAATACTTTGATGAAGAACCAAATAGACTTGTATCATTTCTAAAGATTTACTATAAAGAAGCTGTTATGTCACGTCAAAAACGTAAAAGCGCGCTTCTTCGTAGTTCGTATTTGTTTTTTTTTTTCTGCAAAGTAAACAAATACATACCAAAAAATGTGTTGTTGAAAATTTTTACTCTAAAAATAATTAATCTTTACTTATAAAAGTGAAATGACAAAGGCTCGACAATATCAATACAGCTACACTCAACTCAATACTCAAACCGGGTAAGTTAATAATTTAGTTTGACATGTTTACATTGTATTTAAAACAAGTAGTACCTATTTATAATATAATTAAGCATTGAATCACTGTAAATCTACATTATTTTTTAAATATGTATTCCTTTGCCATAGCAATAAAGTAGTCTAAGAAAAAAATACACAATTATATGCCTGTAGTTGTGGTGAAAATTACTTCTTATTGGAATTAAGACTAGAGTTTGTTAGAGTTAATAATTGCAATACAAATAATTATTTAACCATACAAAGTAATATTATTATTGAAAAGTAACACCTTCTGTTATACTTTAATAGTCACTTTAACCATCAGATTTTAATTAGATTTTAAAGAAATTCAAACATAATGTATGTGTACCATTCATTTTTTTTTATACCTAAAGAGCTGATTATTTTGTTTCTTATTAGTGTTTAGTATGAAAGTACTACTACTATACAGACAAAGCTGTGGGCCTAAAGTTTTCACAATTACAGCGCTATGTTAGAATATGGGCTAATTTTTTATTTTAAGCTAGCTGCTCCGGTAGACATTATTCTGCCCCATTTCTGCCCATAAGAACTATCTTTGTGCCATATTGCAATTGCAAAATTGATAAAGCCATTCTCAAGTTTTACACTGCAAAACATTTGATGATTCATTATTATTTATAAAGATTTCTTTATAATTATTGTTGCTGTGCTTCTTACCAATGGTCAAATACTTTATTATAAATTTAAAAGTAATTTTCTCCATTGGTTTAGATATAATTTATTTGATGTTTCATTTGATTATGAAGAAGAATATCAAACTAAAGATAATAGAAATTAAAGATTTTAACGGATTTTAAATGTGATTTGTTTATTATTTTATTATTCTGACGTTTCACACACTTTGCAGCGAGCTTTGCATGGTCACAGGGAGATTAAGATGTTATAATTATTATGTCTTAACGGTCATTAAAAAAATTGCTAAGTATTTGTAAACGACTCCCTCCATCTTTTTTACTCACGTGAAATCAAACACAAGAAAATAATTTTAATTCATTTGAATTTATTGAACATTGAATTTAATGTTCACAACTCAACTATAGCTCCGAAGCATAAAATAACAAATCAAAATCAGTCAAAGTTTCTGATTTCCATTTTTTAATTTATTTTTTTCATGTTTCTCACTGTTTAAACATTTCAAAAGCAAAATCAGATACTTAAATCGGCTCAAACAATCTCGAGATTTAGCGTGACTAACGAACAATAATTGATTTTTATACATTTTATGAAATTTTCTAAGTTCATTATCTAATATCTAGCATTATAAACATTACAAGACCTATAACTGTGCCTATAACGTCACGCTATCGCCTGGCGCCTACATCATTGATCCTTCGATACAGACGTCATAAAAATCGAGTGGGCGATATTTAACCAATATATACTTAGTTGCTAGTGGGCGTTTACTGTTAACTGTGAAAATGATATTAAACCGTTATTTCGTATTTTTTTATAAAAGTTGTCATGAATGCGAATATATTTTGGTTTTACAGAATAATAGGTTTTAATCATGATTTGCGATTGTCGCGGTCGGTACCAACTAGAGTAGAAGAAAATAAAAAATTTTCGTTTATATGCGGAAAATTTTTTTCTGATAGAGTTATGAGTGGTTACTTAAACTTGCTTGTTGTTAAAGTTTGTTAAGGTTTGGAATGGGGTAAAGTTTATAGAGTTAATGAAAACAAACTCTATTCCTAACTATGAGGCGCTGGCCCTAATACTTAACAAAATTGTCCAAAAACTTTCTCAAAATAAATAAAAACTGGGCAACGCGTGGAAAACTATCAAAAAAAGAGCATAAGTCTGTTTTCATAGAGGTCCAACGTCTAATTTATATTTCCTTCAGCACCTGTAATGTTAGATACAAGCGGTAATTATAATATTTGGAAAGTAAACTTGCTATTCTACGTCACGTATCGTACACGCGGGGTCGCCCGACTGCACATTCAGTCGTCGAGAGGCGCGGGCGTCGAAAGGCTTGCTGGCCTCGATACAAAACAATTAAATTAATAATTTCTACATAAGTGTGTGTGTTTGTGTAACAATGAGTGAAGAGAACGCAGTGTCGGATGATTTGAAACGACAGGCGGCTATGTTTTATAATTCGACGGAAAGGTTTGTTTTCATTTCGTTTAGAAATTGCTTGTTGATACGATCTATAGTCGCTTGAGGTTGACGCCCGGTGTTCAACATGTTTTGGAGACAGAAAAATGCGAAAGCCAGTTTGAAGTTTATGTGCAATTGTTTTTACAGTGTTTTATAAACTGCAATTGCAAAAAGTTTATGAATTAAGTAGTTGTTAAAGTTTTGTTCAAATATCACAAATACTCTTATGAACTATAATTAAAAAATGACACACTTATAACAAAAGTCACAATTCAAATAATTATAATTATGTTTTACGAACTAATGCACACATTAAAGATTTCACGGTAATTAGTTTTAATTATTGGTTTGAAACGTCGCATATTAGAATATATTTTTGCCCATAATTAGAAGAAATAATACCTACTTAGTACTTATATAGCGAAGAATATTATTGTTCCTCGTGTGCCCGATTAAAAAAACAAGGAACTTCGGCACAAGGTCGCAAAGTCGTTTTTCTACAATCTATCTTGAACTTACGGAGAAATATCACCTAAATGATCGTACACTTTGACTTTTCATATTAGAAAGCTTCCCAACACGTTTGATTATAAGTATTACCTCTACATTCACACGGATCTTAATATATTACTACATTCACACGGACCAATATTATAAAGTTGAAGAGTTTGTTTGTTTGCTTGAAGTCCATTTATCAAGGAAGGCTATGAGGCTATAATATATCATCACGCTAAGGAATAAAAGCGGAACAATGCGGGTAAAACCACGGGTCACAGCTAGTATATTATATTTTACTTCTTTCTATTACTTTATGCATACTTTTATCTTTATTAGTTTGTGTAGTTTTATAATCACGATTTAGTTCAGTGTAAAGACGTCACCTTTCACAGAAACTGTTGTGTATGTTATACGCTCAATTCCTTTGTTTGGATTTTTTAATTGAGTAACTTAATCTTTATCTGAAAGATAAGCTACTAAGGAGAATGCTGAACGAATAAACTGTGCGGTTTGTTTTGCGATGATGGGCGATTTTAGTATAGGGTGTACGATTACCTAATCGTACAGACAATATATGTTCCCGGAATGCAATGCGTCGATGTTGCATATTTTATTATAATGTATATTAATTATTATTTTACCACACAATATGTCAGTTCGCAGTCGGATTCCGTACCGGGCGGAGCTACATCATCTCATCTCATCCCATTATAGTGAATTAATAATAAATATCTCAATTTATCTCAAATCTCAATCTTATAATTTACCCCAAAACCTCCCCCAACATTGGTCCTTCGAGCAAACGGTGAATTGCGGACCGGGACAAAAAGTGTGCATAAAGTTTGTGCTGTGTTTGTGTGCGTGGTTCTGGTTTCCGTGATCACATCGCGACCTCGGTGCTTTGGAAAGGCACCACACATATCTTCACATCTCTACCCTGGTGTCTTGGGGGGACACCACACCTCAACCTCGGTGCTTTAGGAAGGCACCACAAATCTTCATATCTCAACCTTGGTGCCCTGGAAAGGCATCGCATCTCTACACATCGACGGAATAATTCACATCTCGGCGCGGCGTAAGCGTAACTTGAAGCTAACCAAGGAAGGTTTCTTATTTTATCTCTTATTTTCAAACATGTCGATGGAGGATATTTTAGCTTCCCAAGAGCAATTAATAGATGCATTGGAAAAGCTACACATAAACTTTAAAAAGGATGGAGCGGAGCGAAAGACTCCCGATTATATACGACGAAGACTAGAAACGCTAGAACAATATTTTGTAGACTTCCACAACAACTATATGATACTTCTATCTTTTAACGATCACTCTCATGAGTATTTTGCATTCAATAGATATGATCAAATTAAGAAAAAATACAATCAAATAAAGGCAGCCTTACAGAATTATAAATCTTTAGAAACCCCTGAATTACAACCTCCAACCTTTCAAACCCCGTCAACCTCTCATGAATATCAAGAAAAACCTCCCAACAATATCTCGAATATGAATAAAACGGAAGAGCTTATGAAAAAACAAACAACCAATTTTAAGGCTTTTCTGCGAACTATTTCAAATATAAATCTTGATCTTATGTCGGAAAAGTGGGAATTTGAGGATATCCTAAAGTCCTTGCAAATCCGCTGGTCGGCAATTGATACCTTGCATTGGGAATTAGAAAATGAATTGAGCGGAACGAACGCAGAATATGAAGAACAATTTACTAATTATGAAAAACATTACTATAAGTTAAAAACAGATATTAATAAAAAGATGTATTCTCTATCTCATATAGAGAAATCAACCCCAAAAGTAGAGCTGCCTACATTCGAAGGAAATTACATGCAATGGGTTTCGTTTAAAGATCTATTTACGGAGACTATCCACAATAATCCGTCACTGTCGAATGCACAAAAGTTACAGTTTCTCAAGAGTAAAGTTAAGGGCGAGCCTGAAAAAATGATACAACATCTCCAAATTAGCTCCGACAATTATCTCATATCTTGGAATATTCTCAGTCATCGTTATGATAATAAACGATTAATCTTTACATCTCACCTTAATAACCTCTTAAATATCCCTAATATTCAACATCAGTCATATCAACATATTAAACGGATTCATGATGTTACATATGAGAGCATTAATGCAATTGAAAACCTTGGAATTAACGTGTCATCTTGGGACCCTTTTCTTGTTTGTATATTATCTCAGAAGTTAGACCCAGAGACATACAATGATTATATGCAATCCTTAAAGTCGCCAAGAGAAATTCCTGTATTGAAAGACTTTCTACAGTATTTAGAAACTAAGTTTATGACTCTAGAGACCTCACGAAAAAAGCATGAAAGCTACACAACAAAAGCATTTAATCAACCATCCAATCAGCATACACATATAAGAAACTTGAATAATCAATCCTCATTTTCTAAAAATTATAATAATAAATTTAAAAATAGTTTTAATAATCCATATTCTACAAATCATGCTATTTCGCAACGAACGTATTCCAGTAATATAACAAATGTAAAACGCAAGCGGTGTCCGATGTGCAATTCTAGCGAACATCGCCTTTATACATGTCCGACGTTATTACAAATGCATCCTTATGAGCGAAGAAAAACGGTTGAAAACATGAAACTTTGCCTCAACTGCCTACATTACCACGAAGGAATGAAATGCTTTTCACAGATATTGTGTAAGCAATGTAATAAAAATCATAATACCCTATTGCATGAATGTTTCACGTCACAAAGTATGATACCGAGAAAATTTCGAAGAAAAATTAGGTGCATCAAAATCTAAATGTATCGCCTAATTTATGCAATTAGAAAACAAATTAATAAAACAACATCAATTAGCACGCGAGTATAAGCTATTCATATATTGGAATACAAAGAACTCGGACATATGATACCTTGTGTGTCGGACGCCGACTTAAGGCCCAGTGGCCACCTACCGCGCACCTTACGCGCAGAGTCATCAACTACAACCTTGCGAGTTGTGTTCGAAGCATCCTAGAAAACCTTAAATGGATTAACCCTTAATGATCTCATGTACAGAGCGCCTAATCTGCAACATGACCTTCAAATCCTAATTTTTAGATGGCGCTAATTTAAGTACGGGTTTACGGCGGAATTGATCTCAAATCCTACAAAGCGACAATTTTTGTCCGAAATATCGAAAATCTTTGATCCCTTTACAAGATGAGATTACATTATAAAATAATGTGATGATTATAATTATTACTATGAAACGATCTATTGTTAAGCTATCACTGTTACCTTCGTAAATACTACAATATAAATACTTTTAATGAATATACCGACTATGATAAGGAAGAAATTAAAACAAAAAATTCATATCTCGAAACAATATGTCCCATGATAAGAGAACATTTAAACACAATGCGACGCTATAATATTACATCTTGAGCACGAGTTCGGCGAATTGGAATATTATAATAACATTTTATTTATGAGTGATTCGTTTGATATGGGAGCTGTATTAGTATGTTTTAATTGGAATCCTGGTTGTTGTGGTTGTTTGTGGAAATAATAACGTATTGGAGACAATTGCGTCGTCGACGAGCTACAGCAGAGCCGGCGGTGGAGGCTGCGACCAGTGTCGCGGTCCCCGCCCGGCCACCTCCAACCCCGGTGACAAGTGATTGTGTGATAAGTGTTAGTGAAATAGTGAGTGTGATGTGCGCGTAAATAAACAAGATCTTTCGAGTGTTTTCAAACTTAAGTGAATCCCTGTAACGCTGTTATAAAAAACAATTGTAACTTAATCTTGTAACCCTATCGTAAAGAACAAATGTATCTTAATCTTATACTTATTGTATCTTCATCTTGTAATCATAACTAACCAAATCATTTAGTAAATAGACACTAAATTGTAATATCACCTTGTTAGTTTTAAGTTCATCTTTCATCAAGTTACTAACCTTCACCTTTTTCTCCCCCGGGAACATGTACGATTACCTAATCGTACAGACAATATATGTTCCCGGAATGCAATGCGTCGATGTTGCATATTTTATTATAATGTATATTAATTATTATTTTACCACACAATATGTCAGTTCGCAGTCGGATTCCGTACCGGGCGGAGCTACATCATCTCATCTCATCCCATTATAGTGAATTAATAATAAATATCTCAATTTATCTCAAATCTCAATCTTATAATTTACCCCAAAACCTCCCCCAACATAGGGATACCGGTAAAAATTATCATCGCATGAATATTATTGTCATATGTTTACGTGAATAATCCTTATAATTATTTGTTCCTACAATTTGACCAACCTATAGGACCTTGTTAAATATAACAAAGTCTTCTAAATTTCACAAAACAATGAATAACATACATGGCATAGAATAAAAGTTCAAATGATAACCTCTACTCTACTACTACTCTATATTACCTATATCTTCACTACATAGTATAAAACAAAGTCGCTTTCTCTGTCCCTATGTCTCTTTGTATGCTCTTAAATCTTTAAAACTACGCAACGGATTTTGATGCGGTTTTTTTTTTAATAGATAGAGTGACTCGAGAGGAAGGTTTTAGTATATAATTTATTAGGTTTTAGACAAAGTGGGCGAAGCCGCGGGCGGTAAGCTAGTATAAAGATAAATGTAGAGTTGTTGCAACAAATAGGTAATTCGTCTCTCGAAGTTTATTCGACTCTTAGGTGCAACCTCCATAATATAGTTTCCGCTGCAGCTAACGCTCGGTTGAGTAGTCTTGTCGAGGTCTTATATTTGACGATCTGGAAATATATTCTAGAATCTAAATTCTAGATCGATAGAATATCTGTAAGACATTCGATCGATAGAATATCTGTAAGATATTCTATCTAATGACGATAAATCGAATAGATCGAATAGACGATAGATGACCGGTAAATTGACGACGTAAAATAATTTTTCAATTTGAACCAGTAGCTCCTGAGATTGGCTCGTTCAAACAGACTCTATAATATTTTATAATATTTGCACAACAACTTTACAATATTTGCGTAAAATTTCATTGTGCATAAACATAAACTAATAAATTACATAAAGCCAATGCAAAATAAGTAGATATGAATTTCCCATCATGGTTAAACGATGGAACCTTGAAAACTGAACACATGAATATTAATTACATATTGTTATCTATACTTTGTGGTTAACGAGGATTCTGCGGAAAAACGAGCAAAAAATTAACATTCTTTCTTTATTTTGCTATACGTACTTGCATAAATTGAATCCACAGAAAATCATGTAGGTACAAAAAGTATTAATAAAGAAATACATAACATGCCAAGCTATAAGGGAAATTAATCATATTTAGCATATTTCTGTTTACAATAACAACTTTCCGTTTCTTTTAACCTATTTTTCACTGTGATGCAAAAATAAATGACATTCTGTCACAAAGATACCACATTATTTGGCGATAGGAGTCACTTTCAAATCTAGTGCAAGTCACATGAGCACGTAGAGCTAACTTACAATATTGTGTTAAATGTACCTACATGCTAGTACCTGTCAGTTGAGTTAAAACTTAATACTACTTCGAATGATTACATACTGGAGTAATTACAGTCACATATTACATACGTAATCACAACTCGTCTCCAAATTCACGTAAAATATGCCTAGATTGCATAGAATAGATAAATACTTCTTACCGCGGATCCGTACTGAATATTTCTCCATTTTAATGTTACACTTTCTACTTATTAATATGTAGGTATATTACAGTTTATATTTAGAGTTATTGCCTAAACCACGAAGGAGGTCCATCACAGCAGTGACGATATGTTATTAATTAATAATTGTAATTTATTCAGATGCTCTAATGTTAATTAATTCTAAATAGTATTATATAAGAGTTCCGGCAAATGTTGGTCTGATTAAATCACATTTCCGTATACATTCTTCTATATTCACAATCCCAAAGCAATTTGTTACGATGCCATAGATGCTCAATTATTGCACACAATTACTTTTCCATCAAGCAACTAATTGCTTTAGTGACCGTAGTAATCTTCTGGAAATGTTTCGGATTTATCCAGCATTTAATATAATGGTGATAAATGTGCAATTTCTTAGAAGTTTACCAATGTTTTGTTACGAGGAAAACATATATTTTAGGACCTAATCTTGTATGCAGTGAATATACAGTTTAGTGGACATTGAAAGGCCAGAGAAGCCTCAATATTATTGCTATTAAATAGATGTAAAGACAAAATGTGATAGAAGTTGATATGTTCAGAATAATTTTAAAATTATAGTTCATAAAATATACTAACTTTCTACTGGTTCAACAGTAGTTTTGGAGCTTACAATACCAAAAAAATATTTCTATTAATATAAAATGTAATAATGCACGATTAACATTATTCACATAGGATATTAACCTGTTCATTTTCATCATTAGCATTAATTTCTGAGTCGGAAATTAAATTATTCCTAAAGCCTATCTAGATTCTAGACAAGCTGCAGAATGTCGTGGGAACATCCGGTCATTAACTTTTAAAATTGTACATTGTTAATGGACTTGTATTCATTTTAATTATTGAAGTCAGGCATCCTACTACTACTCATCAAATGCCATTAGAAAAAATAATGGTATTATACAATATACATATAACAATTCTATATAGGAGTATAATTTCTATGTCGTATTATATCAACTAATTTTACATTTCAAGGCAAAAACAAATATAACTACACTATCTTTGATCCCCAAGAAAGATATTATATTAAATAAATAAGATATTATTTCTTTTAGTCTTTACGAATCTCTTATTATTGCAATTGTATAATAATTAATAAGACTAAGCGAACCTCCCACACACATGTCTTACAATTTAATGAAACTATTGTGAATACCCACGCAAAGTTTCATATGATCCCTGCATATATTTCTTGTATGAGAGAAAGATGGAAAAATTGTCCCGTCTGGAACCCACAAGAATGGATGTTTATCGTCAAATATCTCACCCACTCTGTTCCAAAATATAAATAATGCATCCCAATATTTTAAATTCAGATGCAAGGGTTTGGCAAATAATGTAGAGCACCATGTATTATGTATTTGTACAAGATTTTTAAAAGAACCAGCGCACAGTTATCATAAAAAATAAGGTTTGACCTTAAACCTGGCTACCATGATACCATAGAGCAGTATTATTTGTATAGTTTGGGAAAGTGATGGCGCTAAACGACATAACGCCTTTATTTTTCTACAGCGGAAATAATACTATTTAGAAACATTATTGTATAATGTATATGTAGTCATTTATCATAAAAACCCCAATTAATAACCTTACCGATAATAGTCGAAAAGCAAAACATTTGTCCGATATAAATTACGGGGGAACTTTTATTGGTTTACTTGATTTACGGATTTTGATTGGATACGGGTTGATGAATATGACTAAAACGGTCACTAGATGAATGGATAAGATAAAGAGTATAATATTTTTTTTTTTTATATTTTCAGGACAATTTTCACACACGGCACGATCTGATCCCATACTAAGCTTTCGCTTGTTATGGAAACCAGATGGCTGATAAACATACATATATAATTTTAAATAAATACTTATATAGATAATTAACACCCAGACACAGAGCAAACATCTATTTTCATCACACAAATATTTGCCCCGGGTGGGAATCGAACCCACGACCTCTGGCTTGGAAAGCAGGGCCACTACCAACCAAGCCAACCGGTCAGTCGAATATAAAACGTTAGGTATAGCCAGTACTACAATGAGTTACAGCCGTTATTGATTTGAAAAAGGTTTGAGAAAGCTTATGTCACATACTTACAAGAAAATATATTTTAATCATCATTTTAAACATAGTTTCAAATACTCAATTCAGATACCGCCCGTTTACAGTTTAATTTAGATACATTGTAATGAATAAAGTGATGCGATGATCTCTATGAAATTATTTAATCAAGCTTTTGATACATTTAATATTTCCAAAAGAAATGATAACTTTAATTGTAACATGACATCAAAGCAACAACGCTCCGAAGAAATGGGTTTTCTTTCGTTGTCTATAAATGGCGTTATTGTTTTTAATTAATCAATATGCCTGCTTATACAAAATATATTTTGTATAAGCTTTATTATCTTTAATAATTGTTTACTTTGCTTGTTTTGAGACCTGTCTGAAACAGATTATAGATTCTGTAATTACAATGAATGTCAGTTGTCATTCAGATCGGTATTTAGATCGCATAAAACTGCGTTTCACGTTATAGAACAAGTGGGTCATTGTTGTAGCGTGGATCCGTCGCTTTGTCGGATTTATCCTGTTGCTGATTAACTTAGTAACAAATTTAGATTTACTTACTTTCAGATTTTATCCTAGTGCGTAGCTTGACGTGTGAACTTACATACTTATGTATTAACTTGCATTCAACTAGCTTAGTGGTTGATAATAATGTAACACATTCCGTATTGGAATTTTTTAATATTTAAACACTATAATAAAATGGTGATTCAGAAGAGGCGACATTCCAAAAAAGATGTTTTAGTTGATTTATCATAACCTGCAAAAGTTATTTGGATTACAATGTTTTAATAATTGTATCTATACATTTTAAATTAGGGATAAGTAAAGTAGAAATATGTTAAAATTACAGCGTTTTCCTAAAGATTTTGAATTTCGCTATTCGCTTTTACTGAATGAATATGAATTTCAACATGACATAAATGCAGTTTTTTTTTTTGTTATTGAATTTTCATTGATAGAAAGCCTATAAGGTTTCAAATCGTCTTTGACATATAAGAACTGTGACAAAGGTGTTAAAAGGAAATAGGTTGGCATATAAACTGCAAACAAAAGGTAGTTTATTTCTGCTGTCGCACCAATGCTATCGATTTCATTGACTGTTCATATTTCATGATAACTATACGAGATAACCTAGCCATTCATTAATATAGATACATAGATTATTTGCTTACCATATATTATTTGGAGCGCTGCTAATTCGATGACCATCTAAATATTAGTTCAAAGAATTAATTAATTTTATTTGCGAATAACATCCTTTTTCATAGCATTTATTGATGTATCTGAACTAGGCCGTCTGAATATTGCGACGGTGACAATTTTGTCATTATTTTTCCGCGACAATTTATTCTCGCAATCCGAAAGGAACGTAATAATACAATGAATTATTATTTAGTTATTGAATAATTCATATAAATTGAATTTCCAAAACCCAAAAAATAAACTAATATTTAACCAGGAAGTCGTTACTTTAATACCAAAACAAGCATGATTAACAATAGAATAAACTTCAAATAGCAACTTTGATAGTGAGTCAAAGTTAACATTGCTTCTGAACAAACTTAACGAACTATGCTATCATTATGTAAATACCTGACTAATGAAGATCCAAGAATATGTGCGGTTTAATTCGGTTTATGACGGTCGTATAAAATAACAGTTTTAAGATTAATCGCCTTGTTACATGTATGTTATGCAGAAATGTTCCAAGGAATTGAATAATCTATATATATTAGGGTGGAGTGATAAGGGAGCGTCCATAAATTACGTGAGGTGTTTTTGTCCATTTTTTGACCCTCCCTCCCCCTCTGGTGAGATATCATGAGATTTTATTGAACCCCCTCCCCCATCCCCCCATCTCACGTGAGATTTTTCAAAATGTGGGTTTCTTATGTTTATTTGTCATTGTAAAAAGAAAAAAAAATTGCTTCGTGCTTTTGTTTACGACTAGTTAAAAATAGTAATTAATATTGCTGAAAGTTATAATAAGGGCCGATTTTTCAATGCTTGGATAAAACTTATCCGTCCAATAAAGTATTACAAGATACATAATATTAAAATGTCACGTAAACTGTCAAATACGGGCAATTAGAATATGTTTTTAAAATGGTAGTTTTATACATTATTCCACGAATAAGTTTTATCCAAGCATTGAAAAATCGGCCCTTAGTGTTCAAGGTAACAATAGAATATTTAAATCTTAACCGTAACATTAAAATCTTAAGCATGTTATTTGGATTAAATGTACCAAAAGAGTATAATTTGCTTTGTTTCAATTTAAAAAAAATTGCGTGATATTTGCCGACACCCCCCCTCTCCCCAACGTAAGGTTAGATGAGATTTTACTCGACCCCCTCCCCCCCTAAAACAACTCACGTAATTTATGGACGCCCCCTAATGTATGAAAGAATTTTTTTTTTTGTTTTTTTCAAATGGCATAGCGATAGAAAGGTGCCTTTTAATGAGTGAATTCAGCATACAAAATATTGTTTACGTGTCTTGATGTTTTGAGGTGCCCCAACCCAATTGAAAATTAGAAAAATATGATTTTTTAGCAAACTTTGATTTATTTTTTAATCACAGTATTTTTATGGCCTTCAAGTCTATTATATAACAAACTTCTTTGTGATACATTAAATAATAGCCTGATTAGTTGTTTTAACGTTTTTCATTAATGAAAATGATATTATAGAGGAATGAAAATATCAGAAATAAGTAATTATTTAGTACTAGCTGCGCTTCGCGGTTTCACCCGTGTGGCTCCGCTCCTTTTAATCTAAGCGTAATGATATACAGCCTTCCTCGATAAATGGGCTATCTAATACCGAAAGAACTTTTCAAATCGGACCAGTAGTTCTTGAGATTAGCGCGTTCAAACAAACAATATCTTCAGCTTTATAATATTCGTATAGATTATAATATTAGTATAGATAAGGCTGTTTTTTTTTTTTTTTCAAAATTAGGCATTGGCAGTCGTGATACTGATACTCTTGCCATTATGAAATCATTTTGTTTACTTTCTCAACAAACTGCATTTGAAGCTTCTGTCACCAATTTGATATTAATATGCTTTACGGCCTGGGTATAAGGCATAGAAAATCTTTGATATTCTGAAACGTAGTCATACCGCTTTTCACGATGTCTTTTAAGGTTTCTTCAGATAAATTAGAAGTCAGAGGCTCAGTTTTCTTACATTCTTGCCACATAGTTAAGTCGGTATAATCTTTTGAGCAAGTACAAGAGAGTTAAAAAAAAAGACGGGTTGCACTCCGGGAGTGCCGGCAGAAGTGAAAACTTGATTATTAACGTTCAGCATGTTTGATATTTTGGAATGGTATCCGTCTTACGCATGGAATATAAGGGCTAAAAAAAAAATCCGTCTTACGCTTTTTCGATCAGGCCACGACGTGTCCTGACGCGAGTTTAAGATTTTCAACTTCAAATATCAAATAACCTTTGGTACTGAGTGACAAAATACTTCAGTTATCTTTTCTTGTTCTTTTTTGTTCGTTTGTCGGTCTTGATAAGGTTTTAATAAGCGTCTATATTAATTTGTTATGGTGTGTCGAATAAGTTGTAGTACTCTGTTAAAGCTAATAGTGGGAAGCGATGCTTTTCGCCACACATCAAACATTTCCGTAGCTAATCTTTCGGATAAATCATGAATTTTGTTATTTTATCAGGTTTAAATTCATATCTAATAAATAAGTAATAGTTTCTTAGCATCAGTATAAGTTGGTAATTGAGACCTTGGGTACTTCTCTGGCAAACAAAATACAGGACAACATGTCGTTTGTCGTATTTTGACTTGCAACATTTTACTGTAACAAAGCGAAATTATAGATAGAACTCACATCAAAAATATTAAATTATGATCTTAATTGTATTTACGTGTAAAATGTAATTTAGAAATATTACTAACATTAGTGTTATTTCCTTAACGTATGTTTAAAATCAATGTTTCCTACAATAAGAGTCGGCGCAAACGGGCCACCGACCAGAGCCACTGGTAGACAGCGATAGCCACTTTTTTATATATTGAAATATTGTGTATTCTGTGTCTTCCCGTTGGCAACCAACGAGATAACACAGAATCTGATTTAGCGTTAATTTGTCAAAATTAAACTTTAATGATTTTCGACTACATTTTTTGAATTTCTTAAAGTTCATGATGTTGGGGGCACCTCTAAATGTAGGTATCATCTGCAAAGTATAATTTTGCATGTGTATTTATGAGCAATAATAACATCTTTTTACAGGTATGCCGAAACGAAAATGAAAAAAAATATTTTTCACTCCACCCTAATATATATATATATATATATATATATATATATATATATATATAAATGAAACCCGTTTCGCGTTGTTCACGCGTGAACGGGTGGACCGATTTCGATAATTCTTTTTTTATTATATTACTTGAGGTACGAGGATGGTTCCTATGTAGAGAAAACGTAAATATGTACCACGGGCGAAGCCGGGGCGGACCGCTAGTGTGTAATATTATTGTTGATCCTAATCTGAAATAGCTTGAATAGCAATTAATAATATGAAGCTGAACAAAGAACAAGGTTATATTTTTTTAATAAGGTCATTTATTTGGACATTCCATAATGCTCTAGAGTTCAATGATTGATTCTTTGTTAAATATTTAAATTTACAAAATTAATTGTGCAAAAGTGGGCAGTTATATTGACGTCAAATGTTACAAGGAATACGAAGCAGTTTATGAGTCTCATAAAAATATAATAAAAGAAGTATATATTTTGTAATCAATTATGAATTTGCATACATTTGTACTTGTATATTTTTAAGAGATTCAATATTTTAATTCAAATTGTATGATGTTAATTGTTAGATAATAACATATTATAACTTCACATAAGTTCAGCGATTAAGGATTTAATGACTTCTGCTATAATTACTTCTTGCAATTACAGCATTCATTATTTACATAATTGACTGATTTAACTTGCTTGCATTTTTTGTATTTCGAGTGTTTATTTTTTATTTTTTTTATTTTTTAGTTTATTCAAATAATTACTGTTAATAATAATTTTGCTGTTTATGTTTAATGTTAAAAATGTGACTGTCGTTTACAACCGTTTGAATTAAATTAATCACTATATCTAACATCACACAAGGATTATTTTTCAAATATTAAGTAGTACGCATATTGTTTTGTACGTATGTCCTCACAATGTTTGTACATGTAAAGCACTTATTCAACATTAACCTACATATTGATAGTGACAATAGATTGTTAGATAAGATTGGTCGATTCAATACGATTCTTTAAACATGTATCTAAGTACCTATGTGGGTACTGGACACTGGTAGTACGTACATAGGTACATACATGAAATGCTTAATATTATAAAGCTAAAGAGCTTTTTTGTCTGGTTGAAGGCGATAATCTCAGGAGTCAGGAAGAACTAGTTCGAATCGAAAAATTCAAAACAAATATTATCGGATAGTAATTCGAGGAGGGCTCTTTAACAAAGCGTAGATCAGTAGAAGCAGAGGAATAAAAATGTTGCGATTTAAAAAAAAGAACTATTTCTTTTGAGGGTAGATAAAGTGGCAGACAGGAGGGCACTGGTCAGGAAGTGGTTACTTCCCTTCAATTAGCTTTGTTTTGATATAAGAATTACTTAAATGAACTCGATATTATCTACAATATATAGAGATTAAGGTAATCGTCGAAGCAAAATATACTCAATCCAGTACCTAACAGGTGGCAGTGGTTAGTGACAAGATGAGAGCAAAATAAATATCAGCGTAGTAAATATCAGTAGCGTTCCTTTTATTAGAGATTTTTCGAAATGTCATTTGCAGAAAAGTACATCCGGATAAATATTATATTAGAAAGAGTTTCACGTGAGAATATATTCAAACTATGTATAACTATCCATGGAATATTCGAAGAAACGTAGATAGTAAAAGTTTCCGTAAGAAAACCTCTACATATTAGGTATACAGGAGAAAATATGCATATCAAATATGTTAAACAAGTCAAGATGTTACGCATTCAAATGTCCTTATCTTATAAATGTCACATAATATCATACTCCTAGACGAAACAAGTTTTTTTTTTACTACAAAAGATATTATATATGGCAGAATTATAGATTGCATAAAGGAGCAATCCTCCTTTGATTTGAATCCATCTATAGGTGCTATTTCGCACAATCCTCTGATTTTCTCTAGCTCTAGGTATATTTCGCACCCCTCCGTGATAAAGAAAGCCACATCAAATGTCATTTCTTGACCTAATTCCGTTTCCATTGTAGATGAGGCTTACCTACGAGTTATAGCGGGATTGCAGGATAAAGGATAAGTGGAGGCTTTGTGAAATGAACTATTTCTGACCAGAATTATTAAGGCTCACCCGGGGCAAACAAAGAGTTAATTAACAAACGCTTAAATCATTAGCTGTGAAGTGAAAGTTTTGACCATTAGTTCGTGAATCGGACAACTTTTTAGTGTACTTATGCGGATTTGAAATAATAATGATGTAGTCAACAGAATAATTGAAGCTAAAAAATACAAATTTTAGTACCTATATTTGTTATTAATATTTTTTAAGCCACTTGAGTGAGATGAATTAGCGGGAATTAACAAAAACATCAACTTCCTAGGAAGTATTGAATAAAGCAAATAAAAATCAAGCACGGATAATTTTGCAATTCAATGCTCGAATGTGATACCTACTTAGTCGTTAGTTATATTTTCATAACAAGGTCGACGCATTCAAAACAATATTTTATGCAATTACTTCGCTTAGATATAGTACGTTTGAAGAAGGAAATTAAATTTGACCTAACAAAACTAATAACTTCTTTTGATTACAATTAAAGAACGTGACCCAAAATTCACCAAGTTAAGGAATGCAGATAAAGCAAAACGTAAGGTACATGTACCATAGGTATACCCATATGGTATAAGTACCCGATTGTCTATTACATTATCCCATTCTCTGGAATTGCTCTTGCAGCTATAAACTGAAACACATTCACGATTCCATCATGAAATTATCTATGATCTTCCCATATACGCAAATAGGTTAAGGTTTTGCATTTTCAAGAGATATAGGTAAATCTTTTTGGCGTTAACTTAATATTGTTCTTTACATAATTCAAGCATTTATGCTAATTTAATCTTACCAACCACAATTAAACGTTATGGCTTGATGAATCTTAAAAACTCGTCTATATGTACCTACCTTGTTTGGTGTTTATTAAATTATTCAAAGGTTTGACTTCCTTATTGTTAGTTGTTTTATATTCATATGCATTTTAATTCATAACATTTTAATGGCTTTACTCATACATAGGAATCATCTCTAAGCTTTTTTACGTACGATAGTTACTTCTTTGTTTTACCGTTAGGTATTTGCCTATTATTATCCCAAAAACAGCATCTCTAGGGATACGCTTTTTATGTATCTATGTTACTTATTTCACTAAATATTGATAGCCCTCTCTATTAAATTTTGGTCCAAATAAATCAGAAATGCAACATCCTTAAAATAAGTAATTGGGTCACAACCTAATTAGGTCGGTTGACATCATCGGCACGAATGTTTGGCCCAATAAATGTCCCACGGGGGCTTTTCTTAACGACATCTTGGTTACGAGCAAACCACTCGATTTACAAGTCCCCGCCGTGTTCGAGCTATGTAGGATTGCGGTTCCTAAATCGAAATCTCCCCTCACAGAGCTTTATCGTTGCAGATTATATTGGGCAAAAAGTTGGTTATCATACTTCAATCATAACAACGTATTATAAGCGAGATAATGCAATTTTGCTTGAGTGCCGTTCAGCATTGTACGCGTGGAGGAGGCGGTGTTTATTACGATTTACGACTGCTTTTGCATTTGCATTCTACGTAAATAATAGGTGAAGTTTTGTATTTTCCTTACGAAGTTTTTATAACCTTATAAATGTTGGGACTCATCTAAAGAATTTAAGCAATTCCATTCATTAAAATTTAATGATCTAAGATTAAAATACAAACCTTGCAGATAATAATAAATAATAATACAAAGGAATTCCGGTGAATGAATAAGATGTGAGCAATTGACCAAAATACTTCAAAGGTGTTATGTAGCATTACAATTGCTAATATATGTATAGGACATTTATTATTCTACATACGCACCGATATACACATTGATCTTACGTAATTTTTTTGTCAAAATATTCATGACAGAATTATGTTGTACAACTTATGTAACAATACTTGGTAAATACAAAACATAATGCGTGCTAGTGCTATATTTCGAAATAACTTTGTTTACTGAAACGTGAATGAAGTCAATTATATTAAAGTATACCCATATTTCTACATGTCGCTAACTGAATAGGCTTTTATATTTTTGTTAGAAACAACAGAAAATACTATTTCAATTTACAGATGACAATTTTGATTCCTTAGTTCCTTGGAATAGATTCTCTATACGTATTAATCAAGCCGTTTCGCAGGAGTTTAACTACAAACACCGCGACACGAGAATTTTATATATTAGTAGCTATTGTAGGTATAATAATAGTACAGAAAATATAGGTAATAGTACATCTAATATATAATAACACAGAAATAACATGAAATAAATATATATCTAAAAATAGTAAAACTAGAAGCTCCATACACCCACATACTACAATGGTGACAATGGAATCCTGTTACAAAAGGGCAAAGGTTTCACTATCTCTCACACTTGCTCGTTTGTCCTTCAAAATCCCATAGAGATAATAGTACCGTAAAGGTTGACCATTACTAACTAAAGTATAAAAGATAATTTGACTAAAACAACTGAGTAGGTACCTCATCACCTCATAACTGGCGGCAAGAAACCAACAATAGGGCTAAGTGGCGTGCCATGGGCATGGGTGAGACCTACGTCCAACAGTGGACGAACAAAGGTTGAAAGAGGAGGTACCTCATATAGGAAGTGTGATCACTATGGGAAGTAAATACACGATTGGCCGGTTTATATCTATGTACAATCGTTGCTCAGTAAGTCAATTGAATGATTACATAATACGATTTTCAAATACGCTATAAGCATCGTGACTTCTGTATTACGCGACCCACGTATGAGAATTTAAATTACCTACAATACTTATTACATATTCTTATACATATCAGAAAGGAACCCATTCCCTGTGATAGTCAAAAATAATAACGAATTATGCCGATAAGAGTAGAGAGATAGAGTACTTCTGAAATATGTACTTAAAAAAATGACAAAAAAGTACCTACTATGTCCTAGTACTAGGTAGTAGTTCCTACTGATTGCCCTTGTATTTGCACTAAGTATATACTTTAACGACTTCACCAACACATAACATACATAATAACATAGGTATCTAGGTAATAGAATTAGTGTCTAGTAAATTAAATCAGAAAGTAAATTAAAAACATTATTTCATACTCATTTATGAATCGAAGAACGTTTGATGTTGTTTATAGCAGTCTCAAAGAGAAATACAAGGTTATCTTAAATTATTCATTAAGCAGAATCTGAAGACACAGCTTGAATAAAAGATTTATCATTTTTTCCTTCACAAATATTAAGCAAGCTAAGCTATTCAGCTCGGCATTTCTAACGACCTTCGGCTTGGTAGATAATTCTTAATTAACTCTTTGGGTAACTATATTTATATATTGCACGCCTCATAAGCGAAGCGTTGAGGTGGGTACTACTGTCACTTCGCGCAAAACATCTGATTTTTCAAACTTAAAATGTCT
>CAJQZM010039196.1:11617-27268 GCA_907164665.1 Colias nastes | reverse complement strand
AAGCCCTCCGCCCCCTCGCCCGCCTCGCACACCTCACCCTCCGCCCCGCCCGCCTCGCCCTCCGCCCCGTCACCCCCCGCCTCGCCGTGCGGCAGCGATTGGAACAGGCACATCACGTACATCATTATCGACTTCTTGTCCGGGTTCGGGGTGTTCACGTCTGTAATTATTATACCGATATTCCATAAGACAATGTTTTATACACAATTTAGCTAAATTGATACGAATTATCATTATTAAATAACGAAAAGAATAATCCAAAATATTAATTAGAAATTACAAAGGAATGTACAGTACTCCAAAATTAATAATGCGCATGCAGATCTTCGCTAATTATCGTATTTCCAGAAACACCCGAATCACCCCGAATCATTGAATCGTAAGTGCCCTAAACAATGCACTTGCATCTTGCACCTTGTTCGAAAGAAATAGGAGTCAATTCAGAGTCATACACAATCGAAAACAATTCGGGCGGTAGGTGACAGTAGCCTGTCAGTCAAAAAAAAATTGGTTGTCTGTAAAGTCGGTTTACTGACGATAGTTGAACGTGACAACGTCTTAAGGCCGATTGTGCTTCTTTATCGCTCGTTCCGCGCTCTCGCTTGCACTTCAAGCCTTACATGGAACGCCTCAGAGCGAGGTAACGCCGCATGAGTCATGTTTTTTCGTGCGTGCAGCCGGCTCTATCGAATTATAAGACGTTGTCACGTCAAAAATTCAAAAATCCGTCAGTCGTCTTTATATATTGGCGGTGACCGCACGTATTATCTCTGTATGGAATTATATAGAGCTGTTGTTACATACCCTTCTTAGTTTTGTTTCAAAGTTGAATTTTCCGATACAATGATTATTTACACAGGTAGCAGATAGCAGTGGAGTGAAAGTTAATAAGAGCATAATGAAAGTTCTGATCATTCTACGATATCAGAAATAGAGATAATCCCTGATTCTGTAAATCCTTTGGACTGAGATTTTAATGATTAGATTTCTACAATTTAAAATATGTAAACCAGTGTTTGAAAATATTTTTTTAAATATAAACTTTGTCTTATTTTAACCTTCCATACATCCACCATCAGGCCAGCTTCAGTAAGACACTTTAATAGTTCTAAGTATAGAATTTTCCAAGTAAATCATTATGTACAACAAATATATATTCGCAATCGTGTGGCTTATCCTCGCTATTAACTTACATTGAATTATCGAAACAAATTTCGTTACTTTTCTATTTTACCATAAAATCACAATAAAACTCATAATTCTAATAAACTATGCATGAAAAAAATACATTTAATCACTCTATATACATATCGTCTTGGGAGGCTCGGGGAATATGACAGTTGCCGAACAGTGACGAATTTTTCTATGCGCATTATCAGTTTGGGAGTACTGTAGTGTATTTTGACATACAATCAAAAAGCACGAGCACAAAAATTGTCCGAAGCAAAACTCTGTTTACGCATACAATAGGCAGAGTTTTTGAAGTTATTTTAATGAATAATATAAATGTTTAGGCTGGTTGCAGAGCTTGACCGACCATCAGTGCGTACCGTCGGTCCTGACGATACGCATCAACAATGTGTATGACTATGACACTAATACGCATGACAATACGCGTGCGTATATATGGTCGGTCTAGCTATGAACGGTTTTATGAATTTCCATACATATGACAAGCGCGACTGACGTACGCACTGATGGTCGGTCAAGCTCTGCAACCAGCCTTACTAATCATATTTTGGATTGTATATTTTTAGCGAACTTTTAATAAGCGTTCGTGAATTATAGTTGTTAATTGTACGTCAGTGGCATAAAAAATTTGATCTAAAAGAATTACATATATTGTATTTTATTGTAAGCTATATGAAAAATAGTAATGAATAGCACAGACCCTCGGGGTCGAGCAGGCGGTCGATGTGCAGGTGCGTGTGCGCGAGGCGGAAGGCGTGGTCGAGGCGCTGGGGGGGCGGGCGCGCCGCCAGCGCCGCCCACTCGAACAGCTGCGGCCGCCAGCGGTGCAGCAGCGCGTTGAACGCCAGCCCGTCCGCCCACGAGCTGCTGAAGTTCGTCACCTCCACGCCCGCGTACTGCTGCGTGTGCGTGCGGCACCAGGCGAGCAGCGTCTTCTCCAGGTTGCTCTGCTGCAGTTCCGACATGAGCTCCTTGAGGTGGTAGTGTACTTGCCAGTGCAGAATTATGCTCCACACCAAACCTGAAATTATTAATTATATGTTTTAAAAGAAATTCAAATTCACCTACACTTTAATTTCGATACAAAGGGCTTCTTATTCACATAAAACAAGTTTCAGATGAACTCATTTTTACTGCAGAAGGCATGTTCTACACCCTAACCACCTTCTGTTATGACAGTGGTAGCTCACCTAGCACCAGCTTGGGGTTCCCGTCGACGATGTCGCCGCTGCTGATGTTGACGAGCCGCACGCCGGCCGCGGCCAGCGCGCGCAGCGCCGCGTTCACGTTGTTCAGGTGGTGCACGCGCATGCGCCCGCGCTCGCGTTTCTGCAACGTACCACCAACCGTGCTTAATTATTTTTTTATTTACATAATATCATAGAAATCATCATTAGGTAATCGTGAAGAAAACAAAAAAAATGCAACCGTACGTAGTCTTTGGCACTGAAAATTTATACTTTTTTAGTGATGCTCGATGCAAATCTATACTAATATTATAAAGCTGGAGAGTTTGTTTGTTTGTTTGAGCGCGCTAATCTCAGGAACTACTGGTCCGACTTGAAAAATTTCGGTGTTAGATAGCCCATTTATTTAGGAAGGCTATCCATACTAATATTATAAATGAGAAAGTAACTCTGTCTGTCTGTCTGTTACTCAATCACGCCTTAACTACTGAACCAATTTGCATGAAATTTGGTATAGAGATATTTTGATACCCGAGGAAGGACATAGGATAGGTTTTATCCCGGAAATCCCAAGGGAACTGCGCGGGCGATGCCGCGGGTGGAAAGCTAGTAGACTATATATCATCACGCTAAGACCAACAGGAGCGGAGCCACGCGGGTTAAAACCGCGAAGCGCAGCTAGTTTGAAATAAAGCTATAGATGCATAAATACGAGTATAACGAATTTTATTTGTAATATTAAGATGTACATACATTGGACGTACATTTTTATCTGGAAATACATCTCGTAGTTCCATAATGCGGAAGCATCAGTTAGAATATACTATTCCGAAATATGTACAATTATATAGTAACTTACAAACTGCTGGTCGGTGAGGATCTCGAGCAGGGAGAGCAGCACCTCGCCATCCCGCAGGTCCTGGAACAGGTCTTCGACGAGCGGCTTGCCATGCTGGAATACAACAGACAAGAGCATTCAATATCATCTTCAATCTAATTTTGATTACTATTTCATTATTTTATTCGTTTGTTTAATTATTTTGATAAATAAAAATTATTTGCAATACCAACGAATGTCGATTTTAACTAGGTCTATTTTTACTAGACCCCAATACAAAAATAATCTCGTACTTATTCATAAAAAAATCTACACGCTCAAACAATTTAAATTCATCTTACATCAGTTACATAACATTGTACTTGATAAAGAGCTTATTAAGCACCAATTAAAATACTTCTCTCATTAACGAAGGTCAATGGCCTGTCACAGCATCGTAAGCAACAGTCATTAACGGGGGAATTTGATCCTTAATCTAGCGCAGTAGAGATCTAAATGCCGTTATACGTTGCGAGCGTGGAGATAAATCAGCTGGAATTAGTATCAGATATCATTGGTCATTGATGGATATTTAAATCAATGCAACTCAATCATTGACAAGACAATTTGCCGCTCCTTTATATTCTTCTGTATGCGCCATTATTTACATATGATTATTAATAAGTACGTAGGTATACAGATTTTTTTATGTTTGTTCTTGGAAATAAACTTTTATTAATTCAATTAAGTAATTGCAGCAAGTATAACTAATTGCGACGCTTCTAAAGGTTTCTAACAAAAACCTCGCAGAACAAATAAATACTAAAATACATTTTGATTTCGTAAAGTCATCAAGATAGTTGTTATCTTGCATATTTAATAGTATTGAAATTCCTCAAGCGAAACATTCCTGGCATATTGCGGGTGCATTAAAGTTTGAACATAGAGTTTAAGTTATGTTTCTGTTTCGCTGTCAAATCGGGCGCATACCGAGTGAAACAGAACGGATTTGAGACGCATGTAAAACAGTTAATAATAAAGGCGATAACAGTAAACATTTCGTGTTGCAGTTCAATTAGCCGATAACTCACCGGAGCCGTTCCGACTCTCAGCTGATACGATTATTCTATTCCATTAATTACTTCTAGATCTGTTTTCATTTGTTGCTTATTAAACATTCCGTTTCGGGGTGTCCCAGATAAATGAGATTTATGAGGCGTTAAATGATCAAGTCAAAGTCAAATAAAAACACTGTGAGATTTTACCAGCTATATTCAATAGCCACTATAAATTCAGTTTTTATTTACCTGAAATTCCATATAAAAACCGAAAAGAAAATCTATTGTCCGATTGACGAAAAGTGTAACTAAACTGCTGTACTTTTTATTAAATTAACTTTTATTTTCAATGAATCCAAAACTTTGCCGCGAACAAAATGTTTGGTATTATACAAATTTTAAAATGTATATTTAAATAACAGTAGATGAAACATAAAACTAGTTGTATGTTGGAGAAACTGCGTCACTCACCTTGGCTAGTTGTGAATTGATCCATTTCGCGAAAGTTTTCTTTTGCACGTCTTCTCTTTCATCTGAAATAGATAAAAAATGTCATGTTAACAAATCATTTCAATAAATTAATGAGTTTATGAAAACTTCTCTAACTACATTTCATAAAACCCAGAGAATTGCTCTAGGTGTTGATAATTTTGTAGTTGATTGATGATGCGATGAAAAATTCTTATTGCATTTCATCGATTTAATAATTATGCTTGATTCCTGCTCAAAAATATACAAACGATCGAATTGAATAACTTCGTCCCTTTTTGAAGTCGGTTTGAAACAGAAATCTAGACGAAACACAGAATTACATCTGCCAATATTTCCGAGTTCCTACACTCATCCTGCTCTATACTACAATTTCAGATGTCTAACCATACATACATTCACAAGGAGCACCGACAAACGCCTCGACCGTTTTCAGCAGCGTCAGCATTATCTTATCACTTATTCATTACGAACACCTCATTGAGACGCAAACCGGTATTGGATCTAAATAATTATTTATTCACAAGCGATAGGTATTGTATTGAAAATATTGCGTGTTTAAAGACAATAGTGTTTTAGCAGTATTTAGCGATGAATGAGTTGTGACTGCCAGTCGATGGTTTTCATTAGCTATACCGTGATAATGATAAGAATATACTTTTGTTTAGTGCCAGTCGACTGAGTCCTACATTTCGTTATATGTATTGTGAACACAGAGGATGTTGAATAGCTTTTCTTTTTAATTAGAAGTGTATATCTTCATGTAATGAAAGAGACTGCTCTTTTCATTAACATTTACGAAATTCTTTAAACTATACGCCAATTATCTCTAATAGGATAACCGTCTTGTGATCACTATTACTTCTTACAATGCACTAACATTTGTTCCACAGGACCATCCGTACACGCTCCAGCAGTTTAATGCTCGCCGCACCTCCCTTGCCAAGTTCGACCTTGGGACATATTATGAAGAACTAGCACCTTTCTGTGACTTTGCTCGTTTTGCATTTAAACTCCATAATGTACGTGTACAAAAGCAAGCAATTAGACTTAGACTTGGTCATTTTGATACATTCCCAAAGGATCTTCTGAAGCATAACGTTTCTTGCGCTATCGTCTTGATGTAAAACGCAACACGTGACATTTTGGGAAACTCCACCCTGACTTACATTTTTGTAAACACTGAGTCATGCAACAACAGAAATGTAAAAAATGTCTTTTAGTAAGATTCAAAATGTGAAGGTCAAAGTTAATTACGCTCATTTTAGTTTCACCTTTGCAAATTGACTTCGTTTACAGTTGAACCTTTTGTAACAGCTACAAAATAGGTGGAATTTCACATTTTTATTAGTTTTTTGTGACATTTATTTGTTATTTGCCTGTTATTTGGTATGAGTAGTCTTCGAATATTGCTAAGGAAAATAAAAACTTGAAAAAAATACAAATAATTTGTTGTGCATAACATATCATTACGTCAAGACGTGTCTTGTTTCATCTAGTAACCAAGTTGCCGCTAAGCACGTCATGTGTGAAGGTCGTTTTTTGTAAATTATCACCCAATTCGAGGATTATGTGTGTGATAATATTCATTGCTATTGCATTGCTTCAATATTAACTACCTACATCTTGAAGTTTTGTCAGCAAGGAATTGGTAGAGTAAAATTATAGTATACTATAACAGGCTCTACATTAGATTATATTATTAATTCAATAGCGTCAAAATTTATATTCCTTGTCTATTCTATTAAATATATGAGAAAAAATAATAAGACAAAATAAATATACATATTTAACTAACTGTTCATTTTTTCCTGAATGTATTTAACATTTTATTGCTTCTGGCTCTAATATAGAGACTAACAATAGTTACTTACTAGTTACTACTTATTAGTATTTAAGATATTAAATTTTGTAACATTGGAGCGCATATATGTACACATTTAGATAAGAAACTACATATTATTATCATTAGTTATATCATACTCGTACTAATGACTCATAAACCATATTTGTGTTATACATGCGAAAACGTGTCTAGTGGATAATTCCTCTAGCATGTCACCGGAGCAACCAATTAACTAGATTGTGTATGAATATTGAATACGTATTAAAAGAATAATTTAAGACGGCAACACCTTCAAAAAACCTCTTTCTTTGATTAATGGGTTGTGAACATTGCTTACACTCATTTGCACTCGAATATAAAAAATTAAAAGCCAACAAAGCCACGCAGATATTACAGCCTAATCAATTGTATGTAGAAGGCAGAAATCACATTATCCCACTACATATTTGGAACATCACTATGGCACATGAATGGTCCCCGTTCCATTGACCCTGGTGTCAGAACACGCGGCGGTGCTAGTGCAGCCGGAAGGGTATGTTATGACACGTGCTTGACAAACGACGCTGTGCGCCTGCGTCACATTAAAGCGTTACAAATTATGCCATAAAATTAACGTTGGATGCATTGTTAATTGTTATGTGTCTTTACTCGACTGTCCAAAATGCAGAGTTAAATATATTTTCTGGGTTTATGTGTGTACTGTGTAGGCTGTAGCTATACTTTAACTACTCTGTTTCAGTTGTTTTATTGGATAGTTAACACAAAGCTCGCATTTCATTAATCAATTACACATTATCTTTAGCTAGCAGCTCAGGGAAAGCACAAGCAGACAAAGCAAGAAATCATCAAACATATTGTTATTAGACAAAATATAAGTGGAGGCAGCTCGTTAACTCGACCCGTTGGTGGCGCACGAGCACGTCAAATGCAATGTCGATAGCTGCCAACACCCGTAAACATAATTGCAGGATGCATCATACAAACTCCGTTATAATGTGCCTTTCGTGCCTTTGTCATAATAATACATAAATATATAAATAAATGAACATAATATAATTTTATTTATTGGTTGAAGAATCAATGACGCGAAACATAACCTACAACATATTAATTTACTGAATGAAAAACCCCTGATAACACTACATTGATCTGCTACATTTCAAAGCTCATTGAAAGAAAACACGAGCAAAAGCTTCTGATTACTGGTAAGTTTACAAAATAACTTAATTTGAATAAACAAAAGTACGTAAAGGTTTTTTTTTTTATGAGAGTAAAATTAGCTTATTGTAAATGAATATGAGCTTTCTACTTTATAATAAACTTTCTTGCCAGCCATTAATGCTTTATTTCAGTGCAAACAAGATTAAAATTTTGCATCTTTCGATTTCGTATTTTATGTAGGTAACTTGTTTTTTAAATATTGTAGTAAGATATATACAAGAAATAAAGATGTTTAGATATAATTATTTTGCAATCTAGAAAATACGTTAAACTTTCAGTTAACTTTGGGTTTATATTTTCCCATTTGTTTAACAATAAGTATAATTCGTCGTGCACATGAGTAGAGCAATGGGCGAACAGTAGGCTGGTTCATCGACCACGCTACAATGTTGGGTGGGCTGCCGGCTGCCGGCTGCCGCGTGGAGCTCATCAGCGATGCGCGCGCGCACGCGCCCCCTCCGCACTTACGACACGCTGACATGCACCTTCCGTATCTCGTAATGGGCTATGCTAATAGACGTGCAGTTCCTCTAATTGTTAGGGACTTTATGCCTTTATCATTCAGCTACAAAATCTCACATCCTATTTACTCTATAAACGGCCCAGTTTTTCTTTATAAACACAATAGAACACTATACATGTAGTTTTGAATGTTTAGAGATTTTTTGGAAATAGGAGTTTAAAATTTAAAACTAAATTTTACCCAAGTGCATCACAATTAATGAATTAATCCACTTTTATCATAATTTTAAACATTATACAAGGTGCTAACTAACTGCTGACTAGACACGGTGCAGTCCTCTATCTTTCAATCCAATAAAAACAGGTAAGGAACATAGATTACAAGATAAATATTATAACGAGGTATAAATGACCATTTGAGATAATTTCCTAGCCACGTTAAAATATCATTAGCATCCTCCAGTCACGTTCTAACACTAACTTCATAACCAGATAGTTACCTTGTTTCATAGGGCGCAAAGTTTTTGCTTCACGTATTCATATATAATTACATACTAGCTATAACAATTTTTATAACACAACTACAACAACCTGTAGAGAGACCATCTATCAATCTATGTACATAAATTGATATTTGATGATTTCAGTGCTTTGTCATACAAATAATAATACCTACATAATCTCAATTTCACATTTGTACACAAAAATGTATAGCGGAGCTTTCTCAGTCTCAGACGCGAGATTTTTTGTAATTTTCTCTCGCATGAAAGTTGCCGCTATGCTCCCTTATTGAACTTAATTGCTGCATGACCCAGTATCGGTGCACCAGCCAACATGTGACGATGAATCATTTGTCGCTTTGGTGCTAATGGTTGCATCTGATTCTATTTGTGAAAGCTTATATTTTATAGTCCGATCGCTATTCAAAATAACTCTACATTTGTATGTTCATTTGTATAACGTGTGCGGTGTGGTATTTAGATAGTACTAGCTTACCGCCCGCGGCTTCGCCCGCTTTGTCTAAAACCTAATAAATTATATACTAAAACCTTCCTCTTGAATCACTCTATCTATTAAAAAAAACCGCATCAAAATCCGTTGCGTAGTTTTAAAGATTTAAGCATACAAAGGGACATAGGGAGTAGGGACATAGGGACAGAGAAAGCGACTTTGTTTTATACTATGTAGTGATGTTATATGAATTTGATTTCGAGTTTGTAAATCCGAACATATCTTTCGGCCTCTGAACACTCCTTTACGCATTTCAATTTTGTTATCTAGACCGTATTATGTAAAGTCACAGATTTAAAGTACTTTGTTACTACGTGTAAAGTATCTCGTTTTCAGAGTATTTTCATACAATCGTGAGTAGTCCAATAATTGCAACGATTCAACACATCATTACCGCCGTCATTACGCAAAACGTTCGCAGAGCACTGTCCACTATCCTTGGCACAATGCTTTCGGCCTCGGTACATTTACTATTGATCATTATGCACTAACAGTGGTGGTTTTTGAATGAAAACTATTTAATGTGTGTCTGCTCAATCTCCAGCAGATAATGCAATTATAATTTTGTGCTTGGTATAGATTATTATAGACACCTGCTACTGCAAACATTGATCAACTTCAATGTCGCTTCATTGCCTTACAGTAAGGCATACTTAGTATTTAAATACTGAGTCGATATCGAGTCTAGTTCGATAGTTACAGAAGAGCCAAAATAAAAGCAAGCCTAACTATATAGCTAAACATTGATTTGTGAACATAGCTTTCTCCGCCGTACTTCTATAGCAACACAAAATTGTTCCTAATATTTATATAAGACAATAAAGGCAAGTTATTTTCAAAAGTGGGTGACAAAATGATCAGCCTAAGCAATACGCACTACAATGGAATAAGGTCTGAACCCATGAGTATAAGCTTGATGCTAATGACGAGCTGATGTAACGCTTATTTGTAGGTTATGAGGTAAGACTCTAACCTCATTTTAAATAATATTATACATAGCCAAACATCATCAAAATACAGGCCTACAATTCATATTTGTCGACAGCGGTGTCAAGATTGAGTAGGTACCTACTAATATAATATTTCAATTGATGAAAAATTGTGAGGAAGACTATCGCACAAAACAGCTGATAGGATCTGAATGATTGGGTACAGAAATCAGAATAGTGAATACAGACTACATAGATAAATGATAACGTACATGACGTAATTATACATAGTTTTAGATGCGGTTATCTTATAGACATACCATAAATAGCACGTTTTATCGTATGCTATTAAATTGGAAATAAAGTTACCTAATCAAAATGTATGTAACATATACTAAGTTGAATAGAAGCAAGCTGCAAGATTTACTATAACTGTTATTTTATAGGCAAGGAAAATATAGATGCTCTCGCTCGTTAAACGTTGACAATCGATGTAATGTGGACACGCGCTAGCCACATCAAGTTTCCTTATGCGCGCGTCCGCGTTACCGAGCCTACCATTTGTCACTCTACTCATACATTATCTGTTTTATTGGCTGCGCTGATTTCTCTTCAAAGGGTATCCTTTCAAGCAACGTAGGTAATTTTTGCGGGTAGAATGTAGAGCTATCAAAATATTCAGAAAATAAGTCAATGCTTCGGTTTATGCCGAAGATTATTGTAATTATTTTATTGTATGAAAAAATATTAGGCTTTTCAAAAATACTGAATACGTAATACAGCTCTCATTCATCTTCGTAATAACTAATAACGTAAGTAATTATCTTTTGCAGTGTTTGCAATTTTATTATCACCGACGCATACCTACTCACTACTGCAATAATAATTGATGTTCGTCCTAACACCACTGTATTGAACATTTAATTTTGTCTAACCTACCACCAGAAAATCAACAAAGTACCGCAACATTGCCTAAATTCAAAACAGTGTTTTTGTAGACACAATGCGTAGGAGTTAGAAAACTGTACTAAAAGAGAGTTGATATTAAAAATTAGGCCAATCTTTGTTTAATCTTTAACTCTCACCTTATCTTTGTTGAGTGAATCTAATCGATAACACTTCTCAGTACAAACTACAAACGATAACCGGTGGCGAAATTGTTTGTACGTACTTGTAAGGAATGTAAATTTCAGTAGTTAGTTAGATATTAAGTATGAAGAATAATTCCCACATAAACAAAACTAGTCTTGTTCATGAATTTAACTTTTGTGGCTAACCAAAATAATTGGTAGACAGAACATACCTACATGAGAAACTTCTTACTGCGGTAACTTACGAACGGATCATGTAACTTCCCATCAAATGTTATGAGAACTCTTTTATTTTATGGAATGCATGAAATCTCCTGTACGGCCGCAGTTATTTAACTCAGTACATCATCGCCTAGTTACCCTAATTATGATAGCGCTCATAACTGGCTACTACTTACTATAATAACATATGTATTACTAGCTTTCCGCCTGCGGCTTCGCCCGCGTTTTCAAAGAAAAACCCGCATAGTTCCCGTTCCCGTGGGATTTCCTGGATAAAACCTAGCCTATGTTGCTCAGTGAAGCTTTCTAATTGTGAAAGAATTTTTGAAATCGGTCCAGTAGTTTATGCGTGAAAACCATACATACATACATAATTACAAACCTTTCCTCTTTATAATCCATACTAATATTATAAATGCGAAAGTAACTCTGTCTGTCTGTCTGTTACTCAATCACGCCTTAACTACTGAACCAATTTGCATGAAATTTGGTATAGAGATATTTTGATACCCGAGAAAGGACATAGGATAGGTTTTATCCCGGAAATCCTACGGGAACGGGTTTTTCTTTGAAAACGCGGGCGAAGCCGCGGGCGGAAAGCTAGTATTAGTATATGATGATGATTGCATGATTGATGCATGATTCTGTATTCACGCGCGATGACTTATAGCGTATTTCATGTATAACTTTGGTGTTTCTACACCGATTTACATGATTCTTTTTTTATTGAATAGGTAATAAATTTAAAAACATTTGTGTCGTACATGATTTCTATGTAGCTTTAACCATTAAGGCTGCACACGCGACGGACGCTTAAAAAATGGAGTAACTTCTCCCGTTTTCCCAATATTTCCCTTCACTGCTCTGCTCATATTGATCGTAGCGTAATAAAAAGTATACTATAACCTGCCCAGGAGTATGAAGAATAATTGTGCCAAATTTCGTTAAAATCCGTCGTGTAGTTTTTGTTTCTATAACGAATATACAGACAGACAGACAGACAGACAGACAGACAGACAGACAAAAATTTTACTGATTGCATTTTTGGCATCAGTAGCGATCCCTTATCACCCCTTCATAGTTTTTTTTTAAATATATTTCATGTACAGAATTGGCCTCTCTACAGATTTATTATAAGTATAGATTAAAAACACCGAATAAAACGTCAAATTATATAAGAAAATACAAAAATGGTGTCAAACAATACGTTATTCTTTCCTCAAATAAAACTAATAACAATGCATCCCCTAGCTAAAACAGGCGCTAATTGTCATTGTAGAGGAAGCGTCCCATTAGGCGACACTCACACTGCACACATCGCTCACGTAAGGGGGGGGGGGGGGTATTTGGACAAGCATCTACATATTTGGAAATAACTTTCCATTTTCGTTAACGACAAATGCAGCCCACATGTAAGCAGCCGCAGATGTTCACAATGGCATAAACTTTTTAATAATAAATCAAACAGAAAATTCAAGTATTTTCGTCCATGTTATAGGGTCTACACCATGATCGATACGAAAATAAATTAGGTATTATCGAATAAAACGTAGAGGCTATACAATTATGAAGTCGCCTTTATAAATAATGACGGCTGCTGAGCAACCGGTGCGGGCGTATACCTTTGAATATCGCGAACGCATGAGGGCCTTTGTTGTTATTTACGTTAATAGTAGCTATTTCCCGCGACAACCACATTAACGCCTGTCTCTATTGCCTATTGCTAGTCCTAAAACCAATCAATTTATTATAACTATTTTTTCTTAGAAATGTAAACAGTAAACACCCTCAAACTTTTGCATTAATTACAATTACGCATATGTGGCTATTTACTTAAACAAGTTCCTTGAAAGTAGAAATTGATACATAAAATTATTATCCTCAAAATTGAATTTTCTCAAGTTTAACGACGAAACATGAGAAGTAATTTTCAGACTTCAACATCGTCGCATAGCTGTAAATTGCTTCATAATCATACCGTATTGTTAAATTAGATAATTTAGGTACCTACTTTATTTTAGAATAAGTAATTTGAACCTCCTTGACCTCTAGACTTAATTGTATATAAGAACTAGATTTCTGCCCACGACCTCGCCCGCGTTTTCAAAGGAAAACCCGCATAGTTCCCGTTCCTGTGGGATAGAATAACAAACATCCATCCATCCATCCTCACAAACTTTCAAGTTTATAAT
The DNA here is from genome assembly GCA_907164665.1 of Colias nastes. Classification (NCBI taxonomy): domain Eukaryota; kingdom Metazoa; phylum Arthropoda; class Insecta; order Lepidoptera; family Pieridae; genus Colias; species Colias nastes. The sequence goes on along the minus strand of CAJQZM010039196.1, from coordinate 13,552 downwards.
ATTAGTAGGATAATAGTTAGTTATTTATTAATGTTCTTAGGAGGTTGATGAATGTAAAAATGTCATAAAGGCTTGTTTTCAGAGATTCTATTATAAACATTTGCCAGAGATATTACTCGAATATTTTAAATGATTAAATTTTATTTTACGAGACAATTGGCGTTAGAGCTAAATTAGGAATGTGCGTGCGCGCTCGTAAACCAATAGAAATTAGTGTCATGACATCATCTATGTAATTGTTTCGCACACATAGACTACAAGTCACAAGTTCACAGCATTCATAATTAGTATCCATTTTTACAATTTTTTTACTTAATATAGTATATAATATTATATACCCATATATAGGTTTTCATTTATGACAAGCGCCATATGACTTTCAAAACCTTCGTATTCATATCGTATTTTCGCCGAAACACTCAAAGCTTGGCTGCTACTTGCAGAAGTCGTGTCGGAAACTTGAAACAGATCACGTTATCAAAATCCGCCGGAGTCGATCCGCTGAAATACGAGAGCGTCTAAGATTTCATGCAGCTTTCTTTGCGCCAATTAGTGCGTAACACATTTATACGTAGCAAGTGTTGCATGTTATCAACGCAGATAATTCATTTACGATCAGCCACATTACCAACATTAAATATATTATGTTCATGAAATTTAAAAAGTGGATGTGAATTCATATTGTCTCGATTGATTGTGTGAGAAATGATGTGTGTTAATGCTGAAATAATGGCTCATAGAATAAACGCAGAACATAAGATTGATTAGGTATATTTTGATTGTTTTACAAGCCACACTTCAACATTACCCTGAATTAAGATTTTAAGGCAAGACTCAACATCCAAAGCAGCCCAACGTTATAAATCAAAGTTATTTGCTTAGCTGTTTAATTGGATGACTAAATATTTAGGGGTGCATCCGATACCGATACCGATACCGATATATCGGCGATACTTCGGGTTAGCCGATATATCGGTATCGACGATATTTTTATGACCGATACAACGATACTTTTTAATTTAAAAATGTAGTGTAAACGAGCGTGTTGTCTCGTCTATTCCGTTGCAAATGAGGCATGAACAATGCTCGGGGAAACCCTGCGCTTGTGAGGGTGTTGTTGAGTTGTCCCAATATATCGAGAGATGCAGATCCATTCGTTTTCTGGCGCAATGACGTTTTATACCCAAACTTGAAAAAAAATGCGCAGAAGTACTTTAGTTTCCAAATGAGTTCTGTTGCATCTGAGAGACTATTTTCCAGCGTAGGTCTTATTCAAACAGACTTGCGAAATCGCTTTCTCCGCAAAACTTAAGATTATGTACTTTGTTTTTTAAACAAAAATCTTATCAATGTTAATTTTAATTACTAAAATTTTTAATGGCCTAATTATGTCTCTACTTTTTATATTAATAAAAGGAAAATCTGACTTGTGATTTATTTATTATACCTTCATTTTAAACCGACTTCAAAAAAAAGGAGGAGGTTATCAATTCGGCCGGTATAATTTTTTTATTTTTTACGTATGTACACCGATTACTCCGAGGTTTCTGAACCGATTTACGTGATTCTTTCTTTGTTCGATGCGGGATGGTGTCGAATTGGTCCCGTAAAAATTTTATTCGGATAGGCCCAGTAGTTTTTATTTTATGAGCATTTTTGTCTGTACTTGATGACTTATTTGAAATGTAGCAAATAAATTTGATTCACTTCCCGGTAACTGATTGAGCTGAAATTTTGTATACGTATGTAAATTGGATAGCGATGAAACATTATCATGACATAGAGCTGATTTGATGATGGAATCGGTAGGTGGCCATAGGAACTCAGTAATATATTGACTCAACTTTATCGAGTTTGGGCTCGTTTGATTCGTGTTGAAAAATACACTAAAAAGTATTAAATAAAAATAACTACGTTAAAAACAACCGACTTCAA
>CAJQZM010039196.1:0-11607 GCA_907164665.1 Colias nastes | reverse complement strand
ACGTTAAAAACAACCGACTTCAAAAACGGAAAAGTAAAAAATAAAAATGATTTGATATTATTAATTACTACATATTATTTAGATGTGCTATTTATCAAATAGGTTTGAAGTCGGTTGTTTTTAACGTAGTTATTTTTATTTTTGAATTCCAAGTAAGCGTATTGGTATCGATATCGGTATCTCCGATATTTTTATAAGAGTATCGGTATCGGTATCGTATCGGCGAAAAGGCGTATCGATGCATCCCTATAAATATTATTATTGAAGCTGTTACTTATGTTGCATATTTAGTTAAGCTACATAGCTAAAAATAACAAAATATCAAAATGAAACAAAAGTTACAAAGAATCACACATATGCTCATGCATGTTATAAACTATGGAGTCATCTCCATAGTTTATAACAAAGTTGTTTTCCGCTGTCAGACTGTCCGTCTCTAAGTATACAATGGAAGTACTTCAACATCTATATCATTATTTACAGGTATGGTACTTGCATAATATAGTGTGGTAAAGTTACTATCAGCATTGCACCTGTGTGAAGCAGAGACGGGTCGCTAGCTAATACGTACTTGAAAATATTAGTAAGGATTTCAAATGGTGCCGTAATAATTTGATGTTTGTTTTCACTCAAAGCTAGTGATTAGAGTCCATTAACGGATTTTAAATAATAATAAATATTGTATGTTTTTAATTTACATTTTTAATCAGGTTTTTGTTTCATGATACCTTTTCATTACCTATAATGTATGATAGTATAATTACATTTTTAATATAATATCAATGTCACCTATACAAAAGCAATTCATTATCATATAATTTATAATTATAATATATTACTATTTTTTGTATGTGTTAATTAATTGATAAATTTAAAAACATTTTAAATAAAAAAGTAAGAACATTTATTCAAATTTTAAATATTGACTTCAAACTTAATATGAACATTGTACTTACAGTAGGTATACATTAATATTTTTATCTTTAAAATAGCAAACTTCAAGATGTTGTTATATTTGCTATAAATAGCAACAAATAAATAATTCATAAAAATCTAGTACATTTAGGTCCAAATAGGATCCTTCCTATAGGATCACTGAGGATCAAAATTTAATAATAAGTTTTTTAATTTTTATTACTTAAATATATTTTTTTAACCACATACCTTTATACCTTCTTGTTATTTGTTTGTTTACTTAACTATAGACATAGACAACTTAGGTATATTGTATCAAAATCTTAATTATTAACCTAAATAAGAATAAGTAATTGATTAAGTAAGCTCCTACAAACTCATCTAAATATATTTTTCGGTGAAAGTATGCGGTGTTATCGCATAATGGATAATCCGTAATATTTACGAGAAGTTTGCTTTTAAACTTTATCACGTCTGTGTACATAGCAAAAGATAAGATAACATCCGGCTAGAATCACCTAAAAATCTGTAAAAAAGAAGTAGACATCACTTCGCGTTACCTAATTGCATCACAACTTGATTACTTGAATCTTACGATAACTTCAAGGTCTACTTCAAGTAATGTTTATAACCACCGAGGCCACCCAATTCAGGCTATTACGCCCTCGTATTTTACTCACCGACGCTACTATTCAACTCCATAATCACCAGCGATCTCTTCTTATAATTCCGATCAACTTTAAGTTATAATCCAAACTTTCTGAGACATGACAAACACACACCGCCACTCCCAAGTTAAAAACTTTGTTAAAACTTTTTCTGTCACACTTCACTCGATGAAAACTTTTTCATGCGAGCGCTAGACACTTTCACTAGTTTTAAAAACACTTTTCTGAACTTTTGTTTGATTAAGTACACGAAAAACAGAAAAATGCGGATGGACGAGCCGCAGACAGCAGCGAAACGAAACTACAAACTAGGGATGGCGATCTGAGATCGATTAATCGAAGAATCGATTTTTCGAGCAGAAAATATCGATTTTTTAAATCGATATGAAGTACTGTGTCGATTCACTGAATCGATATATCACCCTTGAAAATCGACATTCGATTTTTTCTGTTTTGGTATAAACTATAAACCATACAATTATTTGCATTTAGTTGAATGTGCCTGAATTATAAGAGTGCTGCCGGTTAAAGAGTTAACTACAGACAGATAACTCATAAACTCGCGAGATGGCTGTATGTTTAGTATCCTTTACTCGCCTCTCTTTAATAAAAAAAGTTACGTTTGTTTAGATATTGAGCATTGGGAACTATAGTTCCCAGTTATAATTCCCAATGCTTAATATTTAAACTTTTAACTCTTACCTTATTTTTTACTTTTTTGCAATCAATAAAAACATTCAGTATATAAATACTTATTTTTTTTTTTATAGTTGACCTTATAGTTTGATACGGTAATAAAAATAATTGTTATTTTTGAATTCCCTGATTTTATTGATAAGATATCGTTAATTGCAATATTAATCTTGTTTTTAGTAAAATTGATACAAATTTACATTGTAAATGCAAACTTGAAAAAAAGATCGATTTTTTAAGAATCGATTTTGTAGGCCTCGATTTTTTCGTGAATCGATTCATTAGACTACGATTCGAATCGATTTAAAAATCGATCTTTTTCGTAAAGAATCGCCATCCCTACTACAAACAACTCGAAAAGTCGAAACAAGATTTTAGATGACACACGATTCACGAAACCCGCGGCCCGCAGCCGTCACCGTCAGTGGCGCTACAGGCGCAATTTATCCACAGATAACATTACAAACGTCTTATCTATTCAAGTCTTTCAAGTGGAAGCTCGAATCGAAACGACCCGCGGCGTTCAAACGTTTTACATGGTTAAAAATATTGATTTTATTAAGTATTGTCTTCTTCCGTCCTTAGCGTTAATGATAAAAAAAAATAAGTTAATTGGGTACTATAAAATGTGTTTACTTTAAGAGTCCTTATCGATTTTAGAGTGATTTTTACTTGTTTCTGTAATTCTTTAGAAGCTCGTTTAACAAAACTAAATTAGTAACAATGTGTGATGATATCTTAAATTAAAGATTCATTCAATATCTAAAATACGTTCGAGACAATTTATTGATATTCATTGTCCAGTTTGTTTAATAGCCAATAACCTAAGGCGTGTTTCAATTTTTTCCATGCGGGACGTTCGTGTCTTTGTATTTTACACGGAATTTAATAGAAGAAGTTTTCTTATAAAATATACTACAGTAAAGACACTAAGACATCCTAAAATATGTTCGAGGCAATTTATGTAAGTACTTTTATTGAAAAATTCAAAGAACATCTAAGTTAAAATAGCCTTACTTTGATGAAATTTTATGCGTATATGGCGTCGAATTTCTAGTTCTTACAACAGAGTTAAAAAAAAATAAAAAATACACACTAAATGATAGGTTAATGCTTAAAAATTTGCAATAAAAAAAATACATATTATATGTTTTATGAAAGAAATAGAATAATTTAAAGTTCTCTAGAATTTTAGATTATATACGGGAGCGCAAACGTTGTTACGGCAGATCTATATAATCGAATATTCTAGAGAATTTTAAATTATACCATTACTTTCATATAACATGATAGTAGTTAGTTTTTTTAAACGAGCCCCTAAAGAATTAAAGAAACAAGTCAAAATCACTCTTAAAATCGATACGGCCTCTTAAAGATTCCTTCAGACATATCACATAGGAAGGTGGAACATTTATATTTCAAAATCATTACGAACAGACACAAAGAGAATACAAATACTACCTAGCATTAAGTTAATTTAGTAAAATAATATTCTATTAATTAACTGAACGAATACATGGACATGATAATAATATTACAATACGTTAAGTATGATAAAAGAATTTGATGGCATGCTTATTTAAATCTTATAGGAATTAAGAATATTATGCTATTCAGTAATTCAATTTATTTAAATTACAGTAAGCTCCGATTTAAGATACAAGTTGTTGAACAAGTCATCGTTGTTTGAAATTTATTTTATCAAAAGGTCGTATATAGGTACTCACTTTTGCTGTAATTAAGGTGTTTCTCATATGGCCCACTTCTGTATGGAGGAACTTCTCCAATTTCTACAATCCAAGTTAGTTTCCGTTGACCAAGTGGTGAAGGGAGTGCCATCTTGCGGTAGTATCGCGTACTACCATTGTTTGCGACCTTTAACTTTCACTTCACACTGAGTATCTTCTGTATACACTAGATGGCACAATACATGAACAGGGCTTCCCGCCGGGACATTAAAATATTTTGATATATATACGTATTTTAAACACAACTACCTACCTATAATAAAAATGACGTTAAAACGATAATCCCAAATGTATCCAATTCTTATATTCTAATTTTTAAACTGGGCCTGGAGAGTAATTAAATAAATAAATTAACCCATTGAGCCCCAAGCGGCCCGATCGGTCCACGACACAATAGATTTTCTATTGTGTCTGTGGTTCCGGGGCCTGAGTTAATCTCAAACTGGTATAGTAGTTAACTACCTACCTACCTATCTTATAAAAACATTTTCATGATGAATAAAAGCCATAATATATAATTTATTGTTATATGTATTATAGTTTAATATACTACCTATATTTTACCGATGAGAATGTATTAGAAGTCAGAAGTCGCAGTCAAATTATCAGGGCACATTCCTGTTGTTCAAATCCCTAGTCCAAACGCCTCACAGAAACCTTCACTTTCACCGATCGTGGTTTTATTTGTGCTATTTTTTAGATAGGTACGTATCTGGTTATTTTAAGTCGCGCGGTTGGCCTTGAATGGGCTGAGCTCGAATATTCGCCCTCACTTGCCTATAACGATGCATGATGCACCTTGCACGCCTACTAACATTTCAATAATTGTATGTAATCCGTTGTCATAATAGGTAATCAATATGAGCAGCACTATTCGCATTCATAGAACAATACTATATAATACGCAATTTATGGAATATTTATAATCTTGGCTTAAAATGTTGTAAAGAAAAATTCGTCCACTGAATTTTCCTTTACAACATTATATCTGAATTCGATTACGTACTACCTAATATAAATATAATATACTTACTCAGAAAAAGTAGCAATATTTTATTATCAATACGAATCTATTCTTCAATGCATATTAGGTATTAATTATATTATGCATATGCAAATTGACTATTGTGCATTATTAATTTACCTCAATTTATAATCATTAATAAAGTAGTTATAACTTCTGCTAAATAATATATCAGCTATATTTATAAAGCCGTTATTAAGCTATATTTATAAAGCTTAATGGAAGTGCAAGAGGACAATCCCAAGCGGCAATGCAACACACCAAGTAGTCTTCATGATGAATTAGTTGAATGTGGACAGTTAAGTGGCTCTGTAAACTTTAAAAAAATCAATTTCTCTTCACATAAGAAGTTGAAAAAATACCTTAGATTAAGTAAGTTTATCAAGCGTACCCAATCAATTGTTAGGAAGAGTTCTTTAAAAAATGTAGTTCAATTAGAGAAAGTCAATAAAAACCTGGTTCAAGAGTTAGACAAATATCATAGGGACCTAGAATATTATAAAATCTTGTATGATGTAGAAACAAATGAATTAAAGGAGAAGATAGACTCTTTAAGTCTTATGTTAAATGATGTCAACCAGAAATATTCTGCTGCTCAAATACAAATAAACGAGCATATACAACAGGCAGATGACTTAATTAAGTTGAGTACTGAAAATATGGATCGCTTTGAGTCGCTGACCAATAAATATGTATGTCAGTGTTCAAAAAGTGACAATGAGCAAACGTCGCCCCATAAGCTTGACTGCACAGACATACATAGTGTAAAACCCGTGACAACAATTTCAACTAGTAAAACTAAACACCTTTCCGAGCAGGAAATTATTGTGTTGTCAGATAATATTGGTCAGGGTTTTGGCGCTATGCTCAACAATTTAGGGCTTAAAGTCACTAATATTTGCACTCCTAACAGTTCATTTAATTATATAATCAAATCACTTGATCATTTCAGCTTTAATAAGAATAATATTGTAATTATACTTTATGGAGATAGTTTAAATGTAAAAAATAAGGATATTGATGTAGAATTTCAAAAAATGTTGGAAATTAGTAGTAAGACTAAATGTAAATTTATGTTGTGTACATTGCCATACCTACCTGGTTTGACACAAGAACAAAATAGATTAATTCATAATATGAATTTAAAATTGTATAATGTAACAAATCATCATCGTGATGCATTTATTTACTTTGACATTAATTTGTGTATTAAATCTTTTACTTTGACAAAGAATACAGTGTATCTGCCATCTAGATATAAGCGAGAACTTGCTATGTTAATAGCATATAATATTAACCAGTCTGGTACATGTTCGGTATCAGACCCTGGATCTACTATAATTTTATGTAGTAGTAATTATATACACCAACCTAGTGTTGATAGAAAATCTAGCCCTAAGCTAGATTTAAACTAGTATATAAGACAACAGCTAAGCAGACTTTTTCTATTGTACATCAAAACATTCAAGGCTTGGCTAGCAAATTATTAGAAATAGAATTGTTTTTAAATCATAATAGTATTAAGGTTTTTTGTGTAACAGAACATTGGCTTAAACAATGTCAGTTGTTAATAAATATTGATAATTATAAATTAAAAAGTATATACTTCAGGACATATGCTATTCATGGAGGTTCTCTTATTTTTGTACATAATAGTGTAAAATGCAAAGAACGAACTGACATTGTTAGTCTTTCTGTAGAACGGACCATTGAACTGTCCTGTGTTGAACTGGAGCGTTACATTATTGTTTGCGTTTATAGACCCCCTTCCAGTGACTTTAATATGTTTGAGACAGTCATGGAAGAAATATTAAAGCGTTTAAGTAGGAGTAAAAAAAAAGTTATAGTATGTGGTGATTTTAATATTGATATACTTTTACAAACACAAACGGCAACACGAATTGTTAATTTGTTTCAGTCATTTAATCTGTATAAACTTTTTAATGAACCCACACGAATTACACCTACTTCTGCAACCTGTATTGATAATATATACTGCGACTGCATCTGTTTAGAGAAAAATATTCTCAATACACTCACTTCGGATCACTGTGGCCAGAAAGTAGTTTTTGAATGGGATTGCTTACCTGAATTTAAAAGAATTAATGTTAGGCCTATAACTAAAAAAGGCATTAATAAATTTAGAGATAATATTAATAAAAACCTGCCCGTACTGAATGATCAATCCTGTCATAATAATCCTTGTGAAATGTTTAAAAATCTTTTTAATTTAGTTCATAATGAATTTGAAAAAATATTTAAAGTTAAATCTTTAAATATTACCAAGGATTTACCATTTAGTAAATGGGCGACACCTAGCATACATAGGTGTAGGATTGTTCTTTATGAGTTATATGGTATGAAGCAATATAATAAAGATCCATCTTTTCTTAGTTATGTTAGAAATTACTCAAAAACTTTTAAAATTGTTTGTTTTACTGCGAAGCGTTTGTATATCAGGGATAAAATACGCGACTCGGATAATAAAGTTAAAACAGTTTGGTCTATTATTAATGGTGAAATGGGTAAAAGCAAATCAAGTAATACCATAAAACTTGTAAATAATGGCATGGTTATTGACAAAAATGCTGATGTTGCGCTTGCTTTTGAAGATTTCTTTAGTAGTGTCCCTGCTAGCATTACTAATAATTTAAATTCGTCTTCAGTACTTGCAGAGACCTTTTTGAGGGACCATGTTGCGGGGTGCAGTACATTATTTGAATTGCGTCACGTAACTGCTAATGATATTGTTACAGCATTTAAGACACTTAATTTAAAAAATACTTGTGATCTTTGGGGAATGTCCGTAAATTTAGTTAATAATATAATAGAAAATATTGCAAACAATTTAGCTTTCATATTTAATAAGTGTTGTGACTATGGTACATTTCCTAATTTACTAAAGCTTAGTAAAGTTATACCTCTATTTAAGAAAGGCGATCAAGAAGACTGTAACAACTATAGACCTATCTCGATTTTACCAACATTAAGTAAAGTTTTCGAAAAGTTAATATTAAACCAATTGACTAGTCACTTTGCTTCTAATAATTTGCTGCACACCAAACAGTTTGGTTTCACAAAGGGGCGCTCAACCACAGATGCTGGAGTTGCACTACTAACACATATATATAAGGCATGGGAAAACTCAAAAAATGCTTTGGGGATATTTTGTGACCTCTCCAAGGCATTTGACTGCGTTGAACATTGTACTTTATTGCGTAAACTTAATCACTATGGGATTAAAGGACAAGCTCAGAACCTTATAGCCTCATACCTGCATGATAGGATACAAACTGTAGTTGTTAATGGAGAACGTTCTAGTGGTGCGTCAATTAACATTGGTGTTCCACAAGGATCTATTTTAGGACCCTTCTTGTTCTTGGTATATATCAATGATCTACCTTATTATTTTCAGGATAGGTGTGAAATAGTTCTGTTTGCGGATGATACCTCATTAATATTCAATGTGGATAGGCATGACCCAAATGTTGACGAAGTGAACAGTACTCTTTTACACATATCCGACTGGTTTACTGCTAATAATTTATTATTAAATGCCAAAAAAACAACTTGTGTTGAATTTTTACTACCTAACGTTAAAAAGTTGAGCAGAAATATTACCTTGAACGGGGAGGTATTACAACCTGCAGAATCGACTGTATTTCTTGGGTTAACATTGGACGAGAAACTACAGTGGGGAGCCCATGTCAACACCGCTGCAGGTAAGCTCAGTTCAGCAGCATATGCAGTCCGAAAGGTAAGGCATCTCACCGATGAAGATACAGCTAGATTGGTTTATTTCAGCTACTTTCATAGTATTATGTCCTATGGAATTCTACTATGGGGCAGGGCAGCAGATATAGAAACTATATTTATCTTACAGAAAAGAGCCATTCGCTCTATATATAATTTACGTGCTCGGGACTCACTAAGAGATCTCTTTAAGAATACTGGTATCCTTACTGTACCATCACAGTATATATTTAATAATATTTTGCATGTACACAAAAACGCCGACTTACACACAAGAGTAGGAGATAGACACTGTTATGGCACAAGGAACAGAAATAGAATTGAAATGCCATTTTTCCGATTAGCTAAAGTTAAAAATTCATTTATGGGTCAAGGTATACGCTTTTACAATAGAATTCCTCATAATATTAAAGAGTTTGGTAGTGCTAAATTTAAAACATATGTAAAAAATATATTAGTTCAGAGAGCCTATTATAGCATTAAGGAATATATGGAAGATGAAAATCCATGGAGGGTTGTCGCGTAAGAACCACAGGACAGTTCTTTGGCATATTATGATTTAATATTATGTAGTTAGATTTAAGTTACAGATTATGTAATATTGAAATGATTTTAAAAGAGCAACTATGGAGTTTCTTGCCGGTTCTTCTCCATAGATACTGCTTTCCGAATCGGTGGTAAATGTTAAAAATACTTTAAATGTAATGACGATTCGAAAGTGCTACTAAAAGTAGTCTAATTGAATAAATAAATGTTTGAGTTTGAGTTTGAGTTTGAGTATGGACAAAATTGTACAAAATTTATTTGCCGATACGCAAAATGATGTAAAAATTATACGCCATATTGTTTCTTCGTCATTGTATTTTAAATTAAAGATGTGATCGTTTAACGGAATTCCGGATTGTCCGATTCTGTTCTCTATAAAATCTTCTGTATCTTCTATTGCAGATGAAAAAGTTATTTTATAGCACATCTGTCCAGTATAAATATTACTAGCTCTGTTTACATTTAAATTATTCGTGTTATATGTATATCCCAGAAAACTTATTTCCTCGCACATTTTTATGTCTAGATATTCGAAATTGACGGCAGTTTTACTGTAATTAACATTTTTATACTTGGATAACGACTTCAGAAAACTATGTGCATCATGAATGTCGTCGGTAATATAAAGATAATCGTCGACGACTCTGACAAACAGCTTTAGTTGATTTTCCGTTACCTGCATATGTTCGGAAAAAATTAATTTATCCATGTACGAGTAATATAGCTCGGATAACGCTGGCGAATATTTGTATCCTTGGACTAGTCCAGCTTTCCACTCATATACTGTGGATCCAGCACGAATGAGCAATGGTTTCTTAAGCTCTTCCAGCATTTCCTTATATTGTAGAGCAAACTTATTTTTTACATGTAAAGGGTATAAATCCGATTTTTGTATCAGACTAAATTTTTCGGAGATTATCTTTTGGAGCAATGCTTTGTTTATCGATCCAAAAGCATTGTTTAAATCTGACTTCACAAAATACAATCTAGGTTTATTATTTTTCACCCAGCACGAATGAAGCGCGGCAAATTGCGTTTCCAGCTTTTCATTTTGCTTTCCGTGCAATATTCTTAGAAAAGCAAGTCGTTCTTTAGTTTTATATTTTTCCGTGTTATTTAAAGTTCCATTTTTATATCGCACAATCGGTCTAAAATCATTGTTAGATTTTAGTATGAGATGAAGTTTAGGTATTTCTTTGCTGATGTGTTTTATATCAACTCGCTCTTGCAAAATATATTTTATTTTCACCTTTTTTCCTAAACAATACGGTTCATACTTTGTTATTATATTATTTATCCTCATAATTGAAAGTTCTTTATCATAAAATCGTTGCCATTCACTGATCCAGAAATAATGGAGCTTGTTTTCGTCCGAGTCTACTTTACAAGTTGTAACATAGAAATTTAGACATATAAATGCAGATAAAATATTTCGAAATACCCACATCAAAATAGTTTCTAAAATATACTGAGATTCAGATTCAGCAACTCCTAAACTTTTCCACATTTCAGCCGTGAAATCCCAGGTTTCAAGGAGTTTTCCAAAAAATATATGTTCCTTTCTCATGCTATAAATTATTCTTCTAATGCACGATTTAAATATTTTGATGTTGTGATTGTTTCCAAAAAACAATTTCGGCATAATTTTTAACATAAACAGTATAGATCCATTTAATATTAGTTTCTTATCAACAACTTCCAAAGACTTGCCGCTTGTTTTATTATTTAAAAAGTTTTTAAAGTCGTCACCACAATTATTTTTAATATTAATCCTCAAACATGATAATATCTCTTGAATAATCTGCGGTAATTTACTTACCGAATAGTCTTCTTGAAAAATGTTATAGAGAAACTTCTCATGATTTTCTGTTTTTAATATTTTTAAACAGAAAACATTATTGAATGATCTAGCATTTTGTTTATTTAGAAAATTGTAAGAAAAACAAACTGAACCAATCATTTTAATAATATCTTGATATTGACTACAATAATAAAGATCTCACTTTCGTAGCGACCACTATGCTTTAATTCAAATTTTGCGGCGACTTGTTCAAACATGTATGTGTTGCGGATGGGGATTCTCGCTCTACGGGATGGGGTAGTAAGTAGACGTTCCATTTTAAGGAATATAATTTTGTCATCATGGATGGAATAAATAAAATAAATATATTAACTTAATATACCAATTGTTCGGTATTGATACTTAATCTATACTTTTAACATGCTTTTAACAACGTTTTAACACCATCTGAAAAAAAAA